>CM019148.1:304795739-304805739 GCA_009733165.1 Naja naja
CCGGGACAGGGTCTTTCCTCTGTCCTGGTCCTATAGACCTCTCAGCTTTGATACATCGACCATGGTATCCTTTGCGGCGCCGGGGTTGGGAGTGGGGGGCACTGTTCTTGTGGTTCACCTCCTACCTCTCGGGCGTGCATCGGTAGGGGGCAGAGGTCCCAGGCGCTCTCTTGTGGGGTCCCTCAGGGTCGGTCCTCTCCCCTCTTTATTTAACATCTACATGAAGCCGCTGGGTGAGATCATCCGTGGTTTTGGGGTGAGATACAATCAGTACCATCATCGCACCCAGCTGTACATCTCCACCCCAAACCAGATCAGTGATGCCCTCTCCCTGATGACCCGTTGTCTGGATGCGGTACGCATTTGGATGAACGGGAACATGCTTCAACTCAATCCGGCCAAGACTGAGTGGCTGTGCATACCGGCATCTCAGCCCAGTCAGGAATATCCATCTTTGGCCATATGGGCAGAGGTGTTGCCCCTGTGGATAGGCGAATCTGGGGGTCCTCCTGGATGTACGGCTCCGGTTGGAGCAGGTGGGAGCCGTCGCCAGTGGGGCCTTTGCCCAGCTCTGCCTTGTTCATCAGCTTCGCCCATTTCTGGACCGAGATGCCCTGCGCACAGTCACTCATGCCCTTGTCACCTCCAGACTCGACTACTGCAACGCTCTCTATTTAGGACTGCCCTTGCATACCATCCGGAGATTGCAGCTGGTGCAGAATGCGGCCGCGTGGGTGGTGATGGGAGTCTCCCGATTCTCCCATATTACCCCCTCCTGCGCGGCCTGCATTGGCTGCCGGTTGCACTCTGGGTGAGATTCAAGATTTTGGTTTTAACATACAAAGTCCTACACGACATGGGTCCTCAATACTTAAGGGAGCGACTCCTGCCGATATCGAGTGCCAACCGCCCTGTGCGAGCACATAGGCAAGGACTCCTCAGGGTCCCATCAGCAAGTCAATGTCGGCTGGCGGTCCCCGCGAGCCTATTCTGTCGCGCCCCTGACCTTTGGAACCAACTACCCTGGGGCTCCGCCTGGCCCCTGACCTTCACACCTTCCACGATTTGAAGACCTGGTTGTTGACCAATCCGGCTGTGACCCTCCCAGGGGGGGATGGTTCTTAAATTATTTTAAATTTTAACTTTGTTAACTATTATTGGGCTTGTGACTGGTTTAATTCTCTTCTAATTATTTATAATTGTTACTGTTTTAGTTATGAGCCCCGAGTCTTTGGAGATGGGGCGGCATACAAGTCCAAATAATAAATAAATAATAAATAAATATTAAACTTATAACATGCATACAATAAAAATAGTTACTATTTCGAAAGATAAAATAAAAACAGCATTTAAAACTTAAGAAACAGCTATAACCACATTGCTGTGAACTACATAGAGCAGGGGTATCAAACTGGATTTCTTCAAGGGCCGGATCAGCATTGTAGTTCTCCTCTGGGGGCTGGTGGGTAGACGGGAGGGCCGGCAGAGGATGGAGCGGATGCCTCCTGTAGCACCCTGCTGGCCAAAATGGGGTGGGGGGCCGCACACAGGGCCCTGTGCCTCGTTTTCGCCCTCCATGGCCTCCTGCAGCACTCTGCCAACTGAAAACGGGCTGTTTTTTTGGGCATTTACACAGAGCTATATGAGAAGCAGGTTTTTTGCCCTGTTTTGGATGCATTTTTCGACCCAGTTTCAGCCGGCAGTAGGAGGCCATGGAGGGTAAAAACGAGGTGCAGGAGCCCTGCACATGGCCCACTTTAGCCATCAGAGACACTGTGGGCCGGTCCCTTGATATTTGCAGGCCAGCCCCATAGGCCGGATTTAAGCACCTCGCGGGCATTGAGTTTGACACCCCTGACATAGAGTAAGAAAAACCCATTAACAGAAAAGGCCTCCACTAGAAGCTCAACTTACTTCTCCTCATTCATCTCAGCATATATCCTGTCCATTTTGGAAGCCTCTGGTGTCTGCAGTATTAGTCAAAACACAACAGGATATTAGTCAATCAAAATACAATGGCAAAGCACAAGCTACCTTTCTCCAGGCTGGAAACAATAAAAACACACCTTGTATAATACAATGTAAATGAAAAAATATTTTTGGTTGTCAATGACCACCCTGAGAGAAAACCTAAAATACTGAAACCATTACTGGAATTGAATTTTAACAAATAAGCTTTGTTGCCTTGAACACAGAGTATCTAAGTGATCATTTCAAGCATGGATCGATACAGTACAGGTAGCCCTTGACTTGAATTGAGCCCAAAATTTCTGTTGTTAAGTGAGACATTTGTTAAGTGAGTTTGGCCCCATTTTACGATCTTTCTTGCCACCGTTAAGTGAATCCCTGCAGCTGATAAGTTAATAACCCAGCTGTTAAGTGAATCTGGCTTCCCCATTGACTTTGCTTGTCAGAAGGTCACAAAAGGTGATCACATGACCCTGGGACACAGCAATGGTCATAAATATGAACCAGTTGCCAGGCATCTGAATTTTGATCACATGATCATGAGGATGGCCGCAGAGTTTTTAACTGTACGGCCACATTTTTCAGTGCAGGTTGTAACTTTGAACGGTCACTAAATGAGCCGTTGGTAAGTCGAGGAGTGCCTGTGTTTTGAATGGGATCCCTTCCAAGTGTGAACCTGAGACCAGGGATGAACTCTCGTTGCAATGAACCTTGTTCCCAGAAGGAAGGAAATCTGGAAGACTAGCCACTGAAGGTCCATCTGGAGGGCAGCGGCCTTCCCCAGAGGGAGGACCACCTCTGCTCGTACCCGGAATGTCTAAGGGGCTGCCTGGGGAAACCTCTGAGTAGAGGAGAAAAGAGACAACAATCCCAACCCTTCGCCATTTCTGCGTTGGTTTGCCCGGGAGCTTGTACCTGGCATTAAGGGGTGGGGTGGGGGTGTCGCGGTCTCAAAAGGCAAGGGAGAGTCCCGCGCACTAGACGGAGCCTGAGACTACAGAAGCTACCTACGGTCAAGCCTCCCTGATGAAGACGAGGATTCTCGCTCGGGCTGAATTTAAGCCGTTTCCGCTTCCCTCCCAACTTACAACAGGAGTTACTGTTCCTCTGCGGGGTGGGCCGCGGGCAGCTGAGTGGCAAAAATCTTTGACAGAAAAGGGGAGGGAAAGATCGGGAAGGGGGGGTGTTTGGAAGTTCTTAAGAAAATGGAGTCATCCGGGGCGGGTCTCCGGTTGCCTTCCACGGCTAGCCGTGAGGGAAAGGGCTTGGGGCGGGGTGGAATTCGGGAAGAGGCTCGACTTCAGGAAAACCAGCCGCCAACCCGCCTCACCTAATCGTGAACTCGCGTCTGTCCCGACCGGTCACTTAGGCCAGCCAAAGCTTGATTCCCGCTTCCGGTTAAATTCAGATCCCTTTTTCGCTGTCAGTCCCGGCCTACTTTCAGAGCCATTGTTACCACAGTTTGCTGAGGCCGCCGTAGCCGTCCGATTTAAACTAACCGCCAGGCTTCACGCATGCGTCGTCGCCTCTAATGCTCCTGAAGGCTGATTTGCATCATGGCGGTTTCTTCTTACCGTACAGCATTATGCTCCACTCCCCCAAGTGGGCACTACGCCGAAGTAATGTGCGGGGGGGGAGGAGGAATAGCAAAAATCCGAGTAAATAATTTTTAGTATCCGGGGGGGGTATGTTTGTCGTGTATCGGCACAAAATACTACAATATGTCGATTTGTCGCTGCTTAGAAGCGAAAGCCTACAGGCAAACAAAAAATGAATAGGAGACAGTCATTGCTGGGAATCGTTTCTTATAAGGTTGGAGAGAGCCTAGGCTTCCGCGACGAGGTGGCCGAGTGGTTAAGGCGATGGACTGCTAATCCATTGTGCTCTGCACGCGTGGGTTCGAATCCCATCCTCGTCGTTGTGTTTGTTTTACCTCCACCAGCTTTTATAAAACTGCAACTACATCTTTATATTATATATATATATGCTTTTAGAAAAATAACAGATCTTGTTACAACACATTTGGATTAATTGCTGTTACTGTACAGTTAACTTGCTTAACAAAATGAACACTACAAGTAACCCTCACCAATACAAATAATTATAGATGAAAGGTGAATACTGGAAATCAGGCATTTCTTCATTTATTTTTCTAGGAAAATATGGACTAATTATTCAATTTTTCGGTGACATCAATAGTCATTTCAAAGACTGAGAGTGTACACATTTCATCTTTCACACATGTAAGTAAATTCCATATTTTTAGAATATAGCTGATTTGATTTACCCAATTCAAAATAACTGGGCAGTTTACAACAAAACTAAGAGTCAAGTCACAAACATCAATCTCTAAACAGAACACATTGCAGTTTAGGACCAACATTTCCATAAAACCTCTTAAAACACTTCTTAGAATTATTTCAGTGCTGAGAGTTTCATGAGTTTTGGATTCCTTTTCCAAGAGAGCTCTTGCTAGTGGATTTAGGGTTCATTTTTATTTTTTTAAAATACAGTTCATTCTACAGGCTTGACATCTTAACTAGTTTAAACTAGCTAACATAGTTTGTGTTGCGATAGTTTATTTTTGTGGAAAAAACTTGCTCAAGATCCTGGCTCAATGCCCATAAGGGCAGCTGATTTTCATCGCCTTTTGAAAGCCAACAGAGCCTGGACCAATTTGGGGGTGGTGGTGGAAGGTGGCTGGCTAGGTAGACTGTTCCATTAGAGAAGGCACACTTTCTGATTCTATCAAATGCCTCTGCTTGACTAAAGGAACCCAGGACCCAGCACAACTGCTGAGAGTTCAGGGGGGCCACTGCCATTCTGAGCTTTTCATGAGATGAACAGAAATGCAATCATTGCTACCTTACTTCTAACACCTAAACCTCAACCTTTACTGAAAGGGTCAGATACTCTTTAATCCATTTCCACCACAGTCCTATGAAATTGCAGCACAACCACTTTATCCCAAAACTGAGATGTTAGGAATTGGATGATTACCCAGAATCATCTATCATCAAGGCCACCTTTTTACTCAAGGACAAATTAACCACCTTCTGTTTCCACTGCCATGACTTTTTAGGCAAGGCCTAGCAGAGCAGGATGGACAGGCAGTACAATCAATGTATAGGCAGCTGAGTTTACAATGTTTACTGCTTTGGAATCAACAAACTCCTCCTGGAGAATACATCCAGATCATGCCTCAGTCAAGTTCATAGGATCTACTACAGAGTCAGAATCCAACTCAAGAGCAGATCTGAGCAACTTTGTCAGAAGTTGCCTTGAATGCTGCTGCAAGATGGCTCTCTAAATTTTCTCTCCCTAGGGCACGGGTGTCAAACTCAAATCGTCATGTGATGTATCGTGACATTTTTTGCCTTCACAGAGCCAGGGTGGGCATGGTCTGCGTGTGACGTATCTGGCCCTCGGGCTGCCAGTTTGACAGCCCTGTCCTAGGAGGATATGGCCCACCTGGAACACAGCCAATTATCTGTGATAAGAGCAGAAAAGTAACTTTTTCCCAGTATTGTCGCCATAGCGAATTGTGCCATGAAACAGGGAATCTTGGAGCCTGACCATTCGTTCAACCTGTAAACCTGTAAACTTTATGAAATACATGTGGAATTAACATAAACATCCTTGTTAAAATATAAAATGCAATCTTAATATTTATTTCGCAAAGTTTTTTCCCCACAAACTAGTAAGTATTTTCAATATATTAAGAGTTCCCCAACCTTTCTGGCTTTGTGGACTGGTGTGTGTGTGTGGGTTGTTCTGTGCAAGCGGTGGCATGAGTCTCATTTGTGCAAATTGAGTGCACACTCACCCGCTGCTTGTGCAAGTGGTGATGCGTGTACAAACATACTCGCCCATTGCTTCTGCAGCCCAGTTCTGAACGTCTCACGGCCCAGTAGTGGGCCATGGTCCAGAAGTTGGGAACCCGATCTATTAGTATAACTTATTAATCTGCATTATATACTTATATCAAAACTTCTAATATTTTTCTGTGATATTCATTTTGTAAGATATTGTGAACAAATGTGTAATACTCATACCCTAGTCTGTAATGACAGCCTGACACCTGACTTTTGAACGTCTTGATTAGTCCTAATTTTTCTATCTTGTAAAGTTCATGACAAAGTCAAACATTGCTAAGCTTATACATGTGTAGTTTACACTATTTTCCCCTATGCTTACCTTTGTACTTGCAGAGTTGAATGTTGTTTCTAGCCATCCAGAGATTTCCAGCCTTTCAATTTTACTGAGCTAAATCAATTACATTTCTGAACTCCATTTTTGCCATCTTATTATTTATAAAAGTGATCACAGCAACTAGTATGAATAGAAAACTGAATGAAAAACTGCTGGAGACCTTCTACCGCTGCACCAGAGTATCTTAACTTACTGCACCTCTGTATGGTTTGCCAATTGCACAGTGGCAGATAGGACAGCACTCCAGAGGGTTAACGTTATTGTCCAGATCATTGGTTGCCCTCTCCCCTCTTTGGAAAAACTTTATAGCTTCTGCTGCCTTAAGAAAGTTCAAAACATTCTCAAAGATCCATCTCATCCTGGGCATCCTTTTTTTTTAACTATTACCATCTGGCCGACGGTACAGAATAATAAAAACAAGGACAAATAGGCTAAAAATCAGCTTCTATCCCAGGGCAATATTAGTGCAATATCAGGGGTTTTAAATTCAATGTATTGAAAGTGAAGGATGTGTGTTTGTATTTATTTTCATAGTCATAATATACACTGAAGATGGTATTTAATTTTGTTGTACGAGGTGCAATGACAATGAAGTAAACTAACTAAACTAAATCTTCATGGGACTCATTTTTCTGTTGGAATGGACACACTTGTGAAAAATATCTCATGGTATTCTTCCTGCCAAAGTGAGGGTCTGTAGTTACACTTCTTGCCTGCAGAGCAAAATGTACGTTTCAGACTTTTGGTATACTCTAATAATTCCATTACTCAAAATGTATTAAACAAAATTGGTAATTAACTGGCTGGCATTTCTCACATATGAAGAACTCATGCTTCAGATATTTTAAATCACACCAACTTTGTACAAGTAATTAGCAACATATGTTTTTAATGTGTATATTTATTGGAAAGAGCTCAGTTTCATCAGATTTTTAGAACCAATGATTGCTCCCAGGAAACTGGAACAGCTTTACTATTACACAGCTTTTTAAAAGCAATGAAATAGGCAGTGCAAGTTCCCCATAAGACACATTAACTATGATTGCAGCTGTTTAATGAGCCCTTTTATTAAGATAATTTATTGGAGAAGCTATGCAGCTCTATTAAGGAACAGAGCAGCTGAATAGCAGTCACAATGAAATAGACCAGAGTATGGAAATATATAGCATGAAACAGAGGTCCAATGGGTTCTGGGGATCCCAAGGGTGGGAAATGGGGAATGGAGTATCTCAGGGATGGGGGGAGGCCTTGGAAGGCCCAAGGCACGGGGCTTGTGCTTGCACTAATCCCTCCAGGGTCATCCCTGAGGCACCCCATGTGCACGTGATGACCTGCACATTTGTTTCCCAAATGCATTGGGGTAAGGATGGGGTTCATTTATCCCGATTCCAACAGTACTGTAATGGGCAGGTTCCATTGCTGTCATAACTCGAGGATTACTTGTATATTCTTACTTAGTAAGAAATATTGCTTCTCCAAATAATTATTTCACTTTCTTGCAATAAAAAGAAAATACATTCTTCGGAACAGCTTCTTCACCTATACTGACTCTTCCGTTCCATTGGCAAAAAGTTTATTACCCACTTTTCACTTTATAAAATAAGATTCAAGTCTCTTCCCAATCATCCTGGGCCCAAGCAGGCATTTTAGAACAATATTCAAATTCCATTCCTTTATAGCGTAAAGCATGGAGATACATCACTAACTCTCTGGGTGATGGATCAGGCCTCACCATTTTGCATTCTTCACACAGTGGGTCCATCTCATTGTGGAACTCAGTTAAGCACATTTCCCCAGTTTCAGTTTTATGTACATTTGCTTGAGGGGCAGAATTCAGAGAAAGCGTCTTTGCTTTGTCTTCTGATTCTTCAATGTTGTCAGAATGATCAATTGCAGTAGCGACCTGCAGAGGCTTAATTCCATTATCTGGAGTTTCCTGCTTTTTATCTACTAAAACTGCTTTCAAGTCCTCCTCAACAATGTCCAAGATTCCCAGACTCTCTTTTGAGACATATTCTTCCGCAAATGACTGAAGCAATTCATCATCAGTTTTATTAACACTGCCCCCCTTGCCCTTTTCAGGACCCCAAATTTCATTATTGTAAATAGGATCATTGATGATAGGATGCCCCAAAAATTGTAGATGGACACGGATCTGATGGGTACGGCCAGTGTATGGGAAACATTTTACTACACTAGTCTTGCCATTGTAACTGAGCCGCTGGAAGATGGTTTTACATGGCTTGCCTTTGGGATCCACTCGACACAAACCCATTTTGTAAGACATAGACAAGATAGGTTCTTCACAGATCACTTCATTTTCTGGAAACTCTCCAACCACACGGCATACATACTCTTTCTCCAGCTATTAGAATTGGGGAAAGAAAGAAAAATTATTAGGGTTTAGAATGTAGAAAGAATGTGTACTTCAGAATGTTATTTATGCATGTAAGTTATTTATAGGGCCATCCATCCCACAACAGTGAATCTGGATGGTGTACAAAAATTAAAGCCCAACAATTAAAAATAATCTTCTTTAATAACCTCTTTGGGGAATGACACCTTCCAATCAAAAATCATATCATACAGCTCGTCTAATCTCCTAGCCCAAATGTTTTAAGGCTAAAAGAGTCAGAGCCATCTGGATCTATAAGGGAGAAATTGTTCAACAACTAGTTAATCTACTAACCATGTTCTGTACTGAGGCTAAAAGCGTTATCAGCATTAAGGTGGACAGGAAGCAAGCTTGAAGTACCTTCAGTCAGCTTTAAAGCACCTCAAAAGCCAGAGATTGATATTCATTTGTTTACTAGCTAAGGAAACATTATTTTAATTGCTAGAACTTATTATTTACAGCTCATCTACCAAAAAATGAAATGTAGATATATGGCCGTATCCATTTCCAGATTTTCTTTTTCTCTCTCTTTTTGTGCCTTCAATTCAGTATTGACTCCTGGCAATTTCCTGGACTGGTCCTGGCTATTTTCTTGGCAAGATTCTAAAACTGAGTTGCCATTGCCTGCTTTCTACAGCTGAGAATGAGTGACTGGTCCAAAGTCAACCAGTTGGCTTGGTTCTAAGGCAGGACTAGAACTCATGATCTCCAGTTTTTGGCCTAGTGCCTCAACCACTATACCAAACAGGATCTTTTCCAGGAATTTATCAAACACATACAGAGGTTAAAGTTCTGGCCCGGGAAGTTGTATAAGAATTTTTGTTTGGGCTATGAAGTTCACTAAGCATGCGAGTTAATGTGAATTTCTGTCACATTAACCTACTTACACCCTTAAGGATGATGGCTAAAACTGTATCTGTACTGGTGCTGTTGGAAAAGTATATTACAAATATGAAGATATTAACAAAAACAATTTTACCTGCCGCTGTCGAACTTGTTCATCAATTCTCTTGGATACTTCTGCAGACTTGGCAAAGATGAGGACACCTGATGTCAGGCGATCAAGCCGATGAACAGTATGCAGCTCTTTAAGGTTATGCTCTTTGCCCAAAATGAAAATGATAGTGTTGTGCCGAAATCCACCGCAAGGGTGAACAGGTACAGATGAGGGCTTGTCTACAACCACAACTTCATCATTATCCTCTATAAACTCAATAGTTTGTGCTGTAACTGGAGGTTCATGGCGATGTATGGTATTCTCCAGAAAGTCATTATTCTGCAAACAAAGCAATTATTATATATTAGTTTAGCCAGGTGATTTACTGAAGCAATTAGTTTCAAGAGTTATGGTGGTAGCTTTCCATATAAATTTTCAAAGGAATCACCTGAATTACCATATAAGAATATGTCTGCATTCAGAGTGAA
>CM019148.1:304808239-304887925 GCA_009733165.1 Naja naja
AGCACCCAAAATTTATCAGATGATGGCTTCTGGTTTGTGCTTCAGACTCTTAACATAGATTACTAGACTCATTGTGCGTCTAGTTTCCTTTATTAGTGTAGTTTCTCACTTGATACATAGATGTTCCACTTCTACCATTTCCATTTTTTATCTCTTATAACCTTTTATGTCTCATACATTAACTTGTTTTATATAGCTCTTATATGAGTGTTAATACTTTCTATTGATTATATTTTATGTTTCTTCTAATGACTATACCTAATCTCTATATGTTGGACTATAACAATAATAAAGCTTTATAATTTGCTATATGGGAAATTGTAATGAAAAGGGAGTAAATGGTAAATGGAATGAATCAATGAAATGAATAAGGAATCACTTTATGTAATATTTACAAAAGTAATAAATGAAATGCTCTGGCCAATTTTACACACACACAAACACACCGAGTATTAGGATAATTAATTAAGGTGCTGGACTAAGCACAGGGAGATCCAGGTTCTAGTCTTCCCCATGAAAAATGGTAACACTATGATTTGTCTGAAAAAATGAACGTTTATTGAAATAAAATAGCTGTGCATTGGAGCATATATCTACCCACTTTGTTATAGAGAAATGAAAGCTGGGTATGTTTTAACAGTAAACTGAATGAACTGAATAGGAAACAAGGAGGGATGCAGGTTAAGAGTGAATAAATGAATTAATGTGGATTGAACACAAAAATGAGTAACCGATATAAAAGGAGTTTGTTGAGGTGATTGGCCTTGTACAGAAAATGAATGAAGATTCTATTGGAAAGCAATATAGATAAATGAAGAATGACTAGGTTGAGAGGAAGATGAAGTGCAAGAGGTAAGAATTGTGAACAACAAAAGGCAATGTGTATAGTGTTGTATGGGCATAATAGAACCAAGAATAGTTTGTGAGGAAAGAAAAAATATAAAAGATTCCATAGGATGAAATAGGTGTAAAACAAATTCAGTCATATTTCTTTTTCCTATATTTCTTACTTCTTTTCTGTTTTTACAGTATTATTTCTTATCCTGAAAGGGTGTAACATGATAAATATGTACGTCTGTAGAATTAAGGTTATCTCTGGACAGATTGTGAACAGAATTTATTGTCAATATCACAACTGAGATTGCAGTCACATTATACAAAAATCTGCTTCATTCCCTATTCCCATTTTTCCTTTCAGCAGTCTAATTTATGGGTAAATAGATTACCTAATTCTTTGTTGTCAAAAGAATTGGGAATACAGAAATATTAGATTTTATTTAAATCTACATAGAATCATGGAAGGAGCCATTTAGGTCATCAAGTTCAATCCTTCGTTTCTATTGGTCCACCCCAAAATATCTTAGTTATAGGCATCAATTATTGATCTTTAAGTCTCAAGGAAATATTTGTCTACAGAGCTTTTATTCATTCTAATTTATACTTTTGCTTTTGGGCATAAAGTGCCTTCAGGTGTTCAGGTATAACTTCAGCTAAAGTATGTATAGACCACAGAAAGGTAGGCCGTTAAGTACAATTATTCACTTTTTGATCAGGAAACCAGATCCCATATTATCAGACTGTTGATAATAGATAAGATTGTCACTGTTTTATGCATTAACAGGATACTTTCCAAATATTAAATCACAAATAAACTATTTCTTAACACATAAAAGCCACAGAAAGTGCAGATTTCTATCTCCATTGTTTATTCTATATTGATACACACAAGAATTATTGATAATTGTGAGATGTGTTATTCCTGAATCAACCAATTTGCATAGCATTGTTTCCAAATTCCACCCAAGTTTTATAGGTCAAATGTTAAAGAGGAGAAATGAGCATTCATATATAATGTACTGCAAACATCAATTGTTCCAAACATAGTTCATAGATTTTCAAAAGGTCCTTTATAAGCTATTTAAATCTTTTAAAGTTCATCCCTAGAGAAAAAGAAATAATTGACTTTTATTATATCACACAATAATTCTTTCTTCCTAAAACCTAATGCTAATATTTGGTTGTGAGTGGAAAAAATACTACCAAAGGCGGCTGTTTAGTGTTATATAAACATTGAAGATTAAGAGTAGTAAATTAATACTAAATCATGCTTTCCAGTTTTGGATTGAACAAATAATTGTGATTAAAGTAGAGTACAAATAAGGAAGAATGGAGGGAGGGACAAAGCAGGAACTCTCTGTCTTTTGGTTTTTTTCCCAACTACTAAACTGATTTTACCATTGTTAATTTTAATTCAAAGAAGTGTACAGGAATAACTGTTAAATCTTGGGAGTTACAATATTCATAATAAAACTCTTTAGAACATCAATATTAAACTGAAGTATATGTAAATTCACACTTATAAACACACCTGCCATCCAGTCACGTGCATGTTTTTGGGAAAGCAAGTTCCATGAAACTTAATACGGTAGAACTTAACTTGCAGTTTGCATGTATTCATAGCATTAAATGTTGGCAAATTAAAACTATAACATATCAGAAAGATACAAAGAGATTCTAAAATCATTACCATTTGGAGTAAAATTTTTGAACAGTGGTTTTGGCAAAATTATGAGCTCAAACTCTACTTGAGATTTTGTTTTCACTGCTTGTCTGCTTAAGGTAAGATAATTCTAGTTTCTATAAGTGGTTTGTTAGAGATTCCATTCTCATGCTAGTATCTTTACTTTGCCTAGCAAAAGCCAATTAAGACACCAATTCACTATTCTGGGGTAACTTTACAAATGAAAAAAAATGTTTTAATATTTTACCGAGGCCACTGTTTTTCTTTGTCTGTCAGAGGAACATATATCACACCCATCAGATGCTTTTCCACAATCTGGCCATCCATCGTTTTGTCAAATTGCATCATAACCTGGTTTCCATTTTCTGGCCCTACTGGCAAAATAAGTCGTCCTCCAGGTTTCAGTTCATTCAGCAACTGGTAATACAGAAAAAATATCAGTAAATATGGTAAGGTAAATCAAAGACCAAAAAAATCAAGCTAAACACTGAGCATCCTAGGAAGTATAGTGAAAATGAAGTATTTCTGGAGAATCTGGAACCTTGCTGTTTATTTTTAACTCAACTTGCTCTATGTATTTAGTTCCTGAAAGGTTCTATGCCAGATGTCTAGCAAAATAGTGTTTGTTTTGGTAAAACATAAAAGCTTACATCTTATACTGTAAAGAAAGAAATTATCAAAAGCCTCTATATTTGAAGTATTCTTCCGAGTTTATATTATTCGGGGCTAATTTTCTAATATGGGTCACAGTTCCACAGTATTTTTGGGAACTTGGAAAACAAAAGACAAGATTATTGTTTACTGAACGGAGTGCAGATGGGTCCTTCTGTATCCTACCTCCATTGGCACAGTGGGTGCAGCTGCTCCAACATGGATGGCATCATATGGGGCTTCTTCAGGATATCCCATCCTACCATCCCCAACTGTGGAGAGGGAATGCAGACAGTGAAGGTTTTATAAGTGGAAGAAAATGATTTTTCTCATTCACAATCCATTTGCTATTAAACTCACAGGTGACTGAAAATAGAGTCTAATTTAAATTACAGAAACTCTGTACATAATACAAAAACACAAAAACAACAGAGCAAAATGACAGTTAAAGAACAAGATATACGCAACCTAATTAATCATCAGGGTCAGGCCTCATAAACACAAAGATTTCCAGAAAAAAGGGGGATCTATTTTGAAGCAGAGGCATCACACTATGGATATTACTAGAGAAAAGATTTCATTCAGTATTATTCCATTCAGTATTTCAGTATTATAATTTAGTCTCTTATTTTCCAGTTAGAAGGAGCTTTAAGAAAGACCCAATAAAGAACTTCTGGGTAAAATGAAAGAGAAGTAATATGGGAAGCAGTGAGTATCAAAACATCCAGATTGTCCAATTTACCATAAAAAGAATTATTATATAGAGATAATTCTTTAAAGACAACTCACCCCTGTAGCTTTGAAAAATATATTTTAAGAATTATCTTTCTACAATGCTTTCTCTACTTTTGAAAACAACAAGTACCTATCAAATCAGAATTGGTACCACAGCTACAAAACAGATAACTTACCTAAAAGTTTCACTCGTCCAGAACTAAGTAAGTTTGGATCATCTCTTCTGACATTCCTAAGGGATTCATGGACCAATTCTTCTATGTGCTCAATACCTATTGCCTTGCCTGTGGGGCCCACCTATAAAAGGAGTCATGTATACTTCAAACTCTATTGCTACTTCAAATTCATTATTATAGAGGAAATAGAATTCATTAAATGATTCATTATGAGTTTAGCAAACATTCATTAATTCTGAACAGAATTTTAGAATTTTTAACGGTTTGATGATGTAATTGGAAATTACACTCACAAGTAATTTATCTGCAACTATCTCACAATTGCATCTCGTTCTTTCTTCCAGTTCTAATGTGAGAAAAAGTGCAATTCTTATCAATCTGACTTCATAGCTAAATTCCAGTATATTCAGTGGAGCTCACTTTTGGTTTATCTCTTTGCAGTGCTAAAAATTTATATTGCCGGATAGTAGTAGTCTCATTAAAGTATGTTCTGTAGGGGTTTTTTGTGCAACTGAGATGCAATTGAAATTTGTGTGTTTTCCCTTTCATTTTTCAAAGTTTAAGTTTTGTAATAGACAGCAATTGCACCAGATATATCAAGTTCATAACTGTAGAAAACACACAGGTGTGCCTTCTTACCTGTAGCAAGAAGAGAGATTTTTTTTTGCTAAAAGTGCTGTATTTTGCTTACCATCCTAGCAAAACAAGCAGTGAGATAGCCACTTCCTGATCCTACATCTAATGCCTTCGCTCCTTCCACTAGCTGGTCCTTCAGTAACTCAAGAGCATGAGCATGCTGTAAAACAATCATTATACATAACATTACACATTTTTCACATAACTTATTTTCACAGTTTTTAGCTCAGTCTTTTCCAGTTGGTATCTTCAAATGTGTTGAGTGACAATTTCCATTACACCAAACCACCAACTATGCTGGGCAGAGAAAGGAAAAGGTTGCAGTCTAACACATTTGGATGACATCAAGGTGGAAATAATTCTTTTTAACTATATTCTAGTGCCGTTTTTCTTTCAAGAGAAGAAGAAACAAGTTAATTCTTACCAACTTGGTCCTGGCAGACAGATTCTTATAGTATAGATGTGGTTTTATGAATGCTTAGAGATTTATATTGATTTGTGTCATATACCTCAATGAGAGATGTTCCAATGTGGAACACAAAATTGTCCAGAAGATGCAGATTAATGATGTATGTAAGATATAAAAAAGAGTCCCATAATTCTGTGGTAGTGTATATGGATACTGCCTTAGGTCAAATCATCTGGCACTTTCTGTAGTTATAAGTTACAGACAAATAAAATTCCCTGTTCTCCTACTACAAAGAACCTCATATAGCAATGCTATAGTAAGCTGCATGGAAATAAACTGATAATTCAATGCTATAAAGCCTTATGTTGGTGGTCTCTCTGCTTTATTGAAATATCTTTCAATGCAAGAATGTCTTCATATAATGTTTAATATAAAAATGTGACTTACCATGTGAGGTGCACTGATAGTAGCCTTGAATCCTGAAATAAAACCATCAACAAGGTGCTAAGAACCATCATTCAAGCAACATTACAAACCCTTCATTTTCTCAATCCTTCCAGGCAATTAACAGTGTAAGATGGTGAGAGACCTTTTAGTGCAGGTATAATAATAGTTTTTAAGAAGGTAAAGCTGCAAAGGGCAGGATTTTTGTTTTTGGGTTTTTCACTGAATCATATGTAAGGGACTTTTAAAAAACTCTTTGAAGCCTAGTCTAGGGTACCGAACACCATTATATGATTTTTACTTCAAATTGGTAGATAATCATACCACTGATCTTTAGATCTTTCAGAAACAACTCTGGAGCTGCCCAAAGTAGATTCAGGAACTTAATTCATTCCTGAATTAAGATTCTTATTTAAAGTCTTCATATTAACTTATGTTCCGGAGATGACCACTTGATTGCTAAAATATATAAAATGTTACTGAAGATGAATCTGGAAGATGAATACATTGAAAATTGTATGGTAAAATGGGCAAATATTTTTGGATATAACGTAACGCTAGATAAATGGGAGAATGTATGGACTAATGGACTAAAATTTACATTAAATTATAATTGAAAGACAATGTTTATAAAATGATGTATCATTGGTATTTGACCCCAGATAGACTAGCAAAAATGTATAAAGGGACTTCTAATAAGTGCTGGAAATGTAGTCAAAATCCAGGCTCATTTTATCATATGTGGTGGTCTTGCAAATATGTGAAGACATATTGGACGAGCATAACAATGACAAAATATTTAAGATACAAATATTAATGGAACCTGAAGCTTTTCTTTTAGGTATTATGGACAAGCCAACTGAAAAACAATTTGGGGTGCTATTCCTTCACATGGTGACAGCTACAAGGATTGCACTGGAAAGAAACAGAGATGCCGACTGTTCAAGAATGGATTTAAAATTGACTGAATTAGCAGAGATGGTAAAATTAACTGCTTTGATCAGAGATAATAAACCAGACTGTAAAGCAACTGGAAACTGTGAACTTTCTGCACACTAAATACAATAACAGATAGTTAATAGAATTTTAAGATTAGTATAATGTGGACTGCTTTTCCTTTTCCTTTTCTATACATATATTGTAAAAGGGGGAAGAGAATTTACTGTTTTTTCTTTTTTTCAATGTCCAACCAGGGTGGATTCTATGTTAAATATTAAATTTATTTGGTATTTGTCTTTTTTTGTACACCATTTTTAATTTTGTTGCTGTTAGTGCTGGACATATGTTTTTGTTTTGTTTTTCTGATTTGTTTTGCATTTTATCTTTTATGATAAAACAAAATAAATATACTTAATAAAAAGTTTTCATATTACCTTTATTACCTGTAGAATAGTTTGGATGAAACCATGCTTTTTAGTGGCCTGAGACAGACATAAGGTACCAAGCATGAAAACAACATATGTGGTCTCTAATATATGCAGTATTTATTTATTAACTGACAATAGTCTGCAATCTTACCAATTGACTGAGGAGAATCCATATACGGAAAATAATTGGTATAGTGGGCTCTGTCGGTAGCCAGCATCGCAGCATGAACACGTTGGGATTTAATCACACTATTATCTACAGGAACAGAAAAATGAATACACATTATTATACAGTATAAAACTCATGTTTGTCACAAAATGGAGACCAACTTAGGGTAACTACAGGTCAGATGTAGGTCATATTCCTTGCTATATACTGTACCTTATGTTAGATTTTACAAAAAGCTAAGAAAACTGAATTATCTTAGTTACAAATCAAACTAAGAACATAATTTAATTTTCTTAGTTTCTTAGCTTCTTAACATCCATCAACTATGTGCCAAGGAATATGACCTATATTTGAAATCCAATACCCTACAAATATTACAATTCAGCTTCATGGATTTTTCCTCTATTACATATTAGAACTACCATAAAATTATTTTTGTATAGCCCTTAGATAACTGGAATTCATTATAAAACGTAGTAACAAATTTCAACTGGGATCATTTAACCCTAATTAAATGTCAATGGATAATAAAGTTATCAGTATCATTATTCATAATAGTTATCTTCAACATTAATTATTTGGAAACATAGGCATCCCACTGCCATCTATCTGGCTACTGTAAAGCAAAATAGGAAGCCTTTTTGCCTAATGTAGTTGGGACTTTCTGTCCTTAAAAAAATGGTCAATGAGAAAGAATCATACACCTTAGAATGGAAGTGGTGGATTGTCTATCATATAACTCCCTCTAATCTATTTAACCTTTCAGTGTTGTGCTGTTCCATTTGATATAATTGTTAAAAGACATTCTTAACAGTCAAATTTACCATGCCATAGAATTGTTAATTATGAAAAATGTCCAGGTACTTCAGCACCTGTTTTAAAAGACTGCCCTAAATGGAAACTGTTTGTACTCACTATACAGATTGTTGATCAGTTCAGCATGTGTCTTCCCAGTTGAGGTCCAAGCCATGGTTCTCGTTGGCAGCAGTCCCATTAGCAAAACAGAAAAAGGCAGCAAATAGCTCATTGCACATCAGTGTTCCCAATCCTTCCTAGCCAGTGAGTTTTTTTAAAAAAAGGGAAGAAGCAAAAGTTGTTTAAATAAAACTTTGTAGAAACAAAATCCTACATCAACCAGAAAGCAGCCAAGATTAAGAATAGTTCCCCAGAGGCATGCATAAATAGAAAAAATACATTTGCCGCTCAAGTTCAGAGTAAGCAGTTTTTCATGTTGCCAGAGAGAGACTGGCAATGAATTCAGAAGCTTGTTCACTTGTAATCCTTCGGTTGATCAGAACATAACAATCCAACTCTAAATTTTAGAATTTGCATCATTATAATAAAAGATCTTTAGCACCATTCCATTTCAGTAGGTATTGGGCAGTTTTATAAATGCAAACTTCACTATTTTTATGCCAAGCAGCTCTGGAAGATAATTTGAAAGTTCTAGCTAGTCACCAACACACAGATCCCTCCCCAAAATTATTCTGTCTTTATACAGAAAAAATTCAGTTGCCTTTCAGCCTCAGCTTCCAAACTCTGCTTAAATTATTTGATCTTCTTTAGAAGACAAGTTCCTGCTGGTATGTGACAAAAGCATATGAGCTTTTTGACAGAGGTCTGTTAAGAGAAGCCCCTTCCAGGGCAACTCTACTTGGCATCTCCCTCTCCAGGAAACTTCCATCTGCTGCCTTTGATGATATTCTTTAGGCCAGAGTTGCTCAAACTTAGCAACTTTGACTTGGATGGACTTCAACTCCCAGAATTCCCCAACCATCCATAGGGAATTCTGGGAACTGACAAATCCACCCATTTTAAAGTTATCCAGTTTGAGGCACGCTGCTTCAGGCCTTCTTTCCTGCATGAAAAAGCTAGAAAAAAACACTGGAAAAAACACAGTGAATTCAAAACCATACGCGGAATCCGAGGCTGTGCTACGCTTGCCCACAATCAACTCAACTAAGCTAGTCCTCCGCTTTCACACACCGCACGCTGAACCAGACTACCCCTTCGCTGGTGGGTTCATAGCTGTTAGGACCTCTCAAAGCACCCACCAGCCCGAAGTGACAGGGAGGATTCCGCTGTGCAAACGCGGTAAACCTAGCTTCACGTTCCCAGCCTTTCCAGTTTGTTTATAACGCTTCGGCTCCCGGGAGCTCCAAAAAACGCAGTTAACGCAAACGCCCTAAGTAATGCCCGGTTCCAAGATGTCGTCTGTAACTACACGGCTTCATTACTTTAAAGAGATAGACGAAAAAGATGACGTTTACCACTTCCGTTGCTCTTAGGCGTCTCCATATGCGGGCTGAGGGCTCTGAAGCAAAAACAAACGACGTGAAGCTCCTTAGCGAGATTAAAGACTCATTTTTCCTGCTGGTCTTTTCCAAAGCTCCGTATTTCTTCCCTGGATGAATATACTCTCTATATATACCTATTGGAAAATAGCGCTCGAATGTAGTGTCTCTCCCCCCCCCAAACTTTCTTTGAGGCCTTGTCTTTCTAGCACTCCTGCCCCGCACATGGGCGACGCCACAACAAGCTATACGGAACCGGAAGTTAGATAGTAATCCCAATCGACTGCTTTTCCCCCATCTTTAATTGTTGGGGGAATCGATGGTTTTTATTTACCTGCGTCCCCGTTCTCTTCGCCAATTGGCCAGCGTGGAGGCGAGAGGGATCCGCTCGCTCAGTTTCTCCTCTTGGCGGGTTTTGACTCGCGGGCAGGTTTACGTATCCAGGTAAGGAAGAGTCGGAGCGGCCGATCAAGTCGGGGAGGGGGTGGTGGTGGTGGTGGCGGCGGGCGGATGGAGAAAAACGGTGCAGAACGGGAGGGATCCCTCCAGCGATCCCCTAGGAAGATCCTTGTCGAAGGCCTTCCGTTTTTGTCTCTCGAGATTGGCGCATCAGTGCTGTTTTGACAATGCACGTCTCTTGGTAGGTGGGGCACGCATTGTGTCTGTAACATGGTGTGTGTGTGTGTTTTTTAATTGCCCAAGTCAATCAGGGTTTTAGTTTTCAAAGCCATTTTCTTTTAAACCGAAAGGCTTTTTTCCCCCCTAGCAATATTTTCTCCAGGATAGCAATACAGTCTCTCCAACTGTTCTGGATCGCAATACTTGGGAATTCCTGGTCAGTATGTTTGGGGCTTTTGAATGGCTTCAGCGCATCTGGAGGACAGTAGCTTGGAAAATAGGGTGGGGAGAACCCCTCAACACTGTTAGGAGTGAATTGCACAGCAGAACCAAATTCCTGAGGGAGGAGGTGAACTCCTCTTTCTTGGGGATATTCAGGTGGGTGAATGGAGCCATCTGCTGGGAATCTCCAAATTGGATTTCTGCATGGAACAGAAGCTGAAATCGATGGCTTTAAAAGGGTCCCTTCCAATTTTATGGCAGCATTATCCCTGAGTACTCCAAACTTTCCTCAATTTTCATTTGAAAGCATTTAACAGCTTGCCACAGTTCGTAACTATATGTTCTATAAGAAGCTGGCATTTGATTTTGTCACAGTCTATGTGATAACTACATCACAGCAGAGATTTGCCTTGGAAGTCTCTGGTGCAGTGTTTCTCAACCATAGCAACTTTAAGATGTGTGGACTGGGGAATGGTGGTTTCATATGGTAACTGGGCAGTCCTGCAATTGAGGTCCACAGAAGTTATTGTGGTTGATAAACACTGCTCTGGTGCTATGCCTAGAGATGATATATTAGAATAAATGTAGATGCATATCAATTTAAAGTTCAGATTGAATCTAAATTGCACTGTGAGGGCAATGCCAGCATTCTTCTCAGTTTTGCAAAGTAGTAGTAGTTATTAATTTATTTACCATAGTGGTAGTAATGGTAGTAATTCTGCTATCTATTCTAACATGCCAATGAAATATGGACCTCACAATTGATACAAAAGCTACGAGTGGTGCAAAGAGCCATGGAAACATATATGCTCGGCATCCATCCTGCACATGGATTAGAGAACAAAAATATACAATATCATCAAAAGAGTAAAATAATTGAAATGGAAATGGGCTGGTCATTTAGCAAGAAGAATTGATGGCAGCTGGACTAAGGTAGTCATACAGTAGAATGGATCTTGATAAAAAGTGGCTGCAAAAGAAACCTAAAACAAGATGGATCGATGACATCAGCAAGTATTGTGACCCCAATTTGCAAAAGAAAGCTCAGGACAGTATTGGTTGGAAACATGTGGAAGAGGCCTTCATCCTGCAATGGATACAGTGGCGATGAGGAGGAAGGAAGAGGAGGACGAGAAGAGGAAGAGGAAGAAGAAGAAGAAGAAGAGGAAGAGGAAGAAGAATTATTTCAGATTTGTAATCTATTTGCTTGGATTTAAACTCACTGAACTCATAACTTATTTCTCATGTGCATATAAATGCATTATATGTTCAGTGATGGATCAGTTGAATCCAATGAGATGATAGGGGTGACACTTTCAAGGTGATCTGGGAGTGAACTCTGAATGACATTCATTCTGCAACCCATGTGCTTGATCTTTGCCTTCCTGTATTGTGCAAGCTCTCTGTGAAGAGATCAAAAACTGGATTCAGGCAATCAGTCATAAATTCCTCTTTGAGGGTGGAAGTGGTATGTTTTGGGTGACACGGCATTGATGATACCCAGCTTTATACCTCCAACCAAGGCTGAACAGGAGATGTGGGAATCTTGACCAATGCCTGAAAATTGAGGAGTTGGATGGGACAGAGCCAGGCTTGGATGAATCCCAGCAAGATAAAGTTACCGAATCAGACTTGAGTCAAATTTTGGGATTCCCATTCCTGAAGCTCAGCTCCCTTCTGTCACCTGGGCCATTTTTTTAATGGATAATTGTTCTTAAAACAAGGTTTTGCAGAGATTTTAAAAACTACAGAAACATAGAAGAAGAAATAGAAAAGAAATTATAAAAGAAAAAGTTAAGAATAAAAAAAAAGCAAGGAAAAGAAAAATATCTAAGGATGCAACTTCCGATTTCTTTGTTTTGGTCTGCTGTTCAGCCTAGAATAGAGATATAAAGCTAGGTATAATCAATGATATATCACCCGAAACTGGTGGATGGCCAGTCATCCATGAATGTTTTCTAGTTAACTGTCCATAAGTCCTAATAAGAAAAGTTCTGGTTTCATCAGAATGTTAATTTTTAAAATTCTGTGCCTCACCATCTGTATTTGTACCTAATATTCCACCACCACCACCACACACACACTTTTTCATGCCCTCTAATGTTTTAGACAGACCCAATCTGGTCTTTGGGACAACTTGCTTTACCAACCACAGATATATGATAAAATTTCTATGTTACACCTTTTCTATTATAAATTTAAAGCAACAAATAATAGAGTTTGGTCTAGTAATTAAGGCACCAGGCAGGAGACTGTGAGTTCTAATCCTGCTGCAGCCGTGAAAGACAGCTGGGTGACTTTGGACCAATCACTCTCTTTTAGCCCAATCCACCTCACAGGGTTTTCATTGTGGGGAAAATAGGAGGAATGTTCGCCGCCTTGAGTTATTTGTAAAAATAATAAAGGCAGAATACAAATAAATAAAGCTTATTATGCAGGTAATCCTGATCTAAAATGGCTAATTTTCTGTGGAGTCATAAATGTTTTAAGAATTTAGTTTTAGTTTATAATATTTTCTTCCCAAATGTTTACAGTTAAATCTTTTTCTGTAGAAAATTCCCTGAGCATTTTGATTATAAATACTTGGAAAAAAAGAAAGAATTTTGTATGTACTACAGCAGATAATTTGACACCAAGAATTTTAAATGGGTAGTTCTGAAAAAAATTAAACACCTGCTTTTTAAAAGTTACTCTTCTTGTGGTTCCAAAGTAAAAAAAAGGATATCTGTCAAGATGATGTTATATACCTAGTAACAACTCACACATCATTTTCTTTCTCCCCTCCCCCCCAGAATTGCTGCATCATGATCATGACTGAAAGTGTTGATTCTCTGGTTACGGTTTCCAGCCAGGACCTCTGGACTCAAATCTGTTCATCTCTGCCACATCCAGATCAGAAGGAAGAGTCCAATAATGCATTTGCAGATTCCTTTGCAGATTCTTATGTTCACGTGATGGAGAATCAGATGGAAGTAACGGGCCCCTCTCTGCAAATGAATGAGAGGCCCTGGGTACCATTAAAAGATTCAGAGCTCTACTTGGCATCTTTAGGTCAGTATTGAAGTATTTTCTGATCTAGGATTATTCACAGGAGTTGATACTTTCTTCAACCTGGATATGTGAAACTTTGAATCCTATAATCCCAGCTACAGATAACGATATTGTTGGGAGGATCATAGAGAATTGTGAATCTACCCATTTGACACACATTTGTGTATAATTTTAAAGCAGTGTTTTTCAAACTTGGCAATTGAAACAGTTGTGGAGTAGAATTTCCCAGCCAGGATTCTGGGTGAGAAATTCTGGGAGTTGAAAGGCACACATCTTTTAAAGTTGGCAAGCTACAGAAAATACTGCTTTGAAGGATTATGGTCAAAGTCTTTAAGCCTAATACAGATGCACTTTTTAAACAATACATCTGTGAGGTTTATCAGTTGCATAAATGATTCTTGAAGTTTCAGTTTTCTGGATATTGTCTGATATTCTGTGACATCAGCAAGATTCCTATTTTATTTTTAAGATTTGTGACACTAAGGTATATCATATTTTCCTACCTGAGATTTTACAGAGCTGTGAAAAAAAAATCACTGCCTATTTTATCTAAAACTTTCTGAGAAATATAATTGAAGTTATCTTTTTCAATAATGTGTTGAAAAAACATCTAATCTGTCAGCCAATTGGGAAAAGAAGAATTTATTTTATTTATTTTATTTTATTGGACTTATATGCCGCCCCATCTCCGAAGACTCGGGGCGGCTCACAATTAAAACATACAAATACAATAAATAATTAAAAAGAATTAAACCACTATAAAGTCCAATGAAACCGAATTAAAAAAGTTAAAACTATCCCATACCCCCCCGTGAGGTAATCACAGCCCGACTTGGTCAAATAGCCAGGTCTTCAAATCGCGGTGGAAGGTGCGGAGGTCAGGGGCCAGACGGAGGTCCAGAGGCAGTTGATTCCATAAGTCGGGGGCAGCCACAGAGTAGGCTCGCCGTCGGGGGACCGCCAGCCAACATTGACTTGCCAACGGGACCCCGAGGAGCCCCTGCCTGTGTGCCCGTACAGGGCGATTGGTCCCCGATATCGGCAGGAGGCACTCCCTTAAATATTGTGGACCCATGTCGTGTAGGACTTTGAATGTTAAAGCCAAAACCTTGAACCTCACCCGGAGCGCAACCGGCAACCAATGCAGGCCGCGCAGGAGGGGGGTAATATGGGAGAATCAGGTAACTCCCATCACAACCCACGCAGCCGCATTCTGCACCAGCTGCAACCTCTGGATGGTGTGCAAGGGCAGTCCTAAATAGAGAGCATTACAGTAGTCGAGTCACGAGGTAACAAGGGCATGAGTGACTGTATGCAGGGCATCTCGGTCCAGAAACGGGCGAAGCTGGCGAACCAGCCGGACCTGGGCAAAGGCCCCCCTGGCGACGGCCCCCACCTGCTCCTCCAACTGGAGCCGCGCATCCAGGAGGACCCCCAGGTTCCGCGCCCTATCCACAGGGGGCAACACCACTCCCCCTATGGTCAGCGATGGACAACCTTGACTGGACCGAGATGCCGGTATGTACAGCCACTCAGTCTTGGCCGGGTTGAGCCGAAGCATGTTTCCATGCATCCAGATCCATACCGCATCCAGACAGCGAGTCATCACGGAGAGGGCATCACTGATCTGGTTTGGGGTGGAGATGTATAACTGGGTATCGTCAGCATACTGGTGATACCTCACTCCGAAACCACGAAGGATCTCGCCCAGCGGTTTCATGTAGATATTAAATAAAAGGGGGGAAAGGACCGACCCCTGAGGGACCCCACAAGTGAGCGCCCTTGGGGCCGACCTCTGTCCCCCTGTCAACACCGATTGCGACCGCCCCGAGAGGTAGGAGGAGAACCACAGAAGAACAGTGCCCCCCACTCCCAGCCCCTCAAGGCGTCGCAAAAGGATACCATGGTCGATGGTATCGAAAGCCTCTGAGAGGTCTAATAGGACCAGGACAGAGGAAAAAACCCCTGTCCCGGGCCCTCCAGAGATCATCCACCAGTGCGACCAATGCCGTCTCTGTGCTGAAACCAGGCCGGAAGCCCAATTGGTACGGATCTAGGTAGTCCGCTTCATCCAGAAAAAGTGGAAACTGCTGAGCCACCACACTCTCAACAACCTTTGCCAAAAAACAAAGGTTGCAGACTGGACGAAAGTTGTCTAACACGGTCGGGTCCAGGGCAGGCTTCTTCAGGAGGGGCCTCACCACCGCCTCTTTCAAGGTGGAGGGAAAGACACCCTCCCTTAACAAAGTGTTGACGACTGCCCGGAGCCAACCGCAGGTGACCTCCCTGGTGGCATAAGCCAACCAGGAAGGGCACGGGTCCAACAAACGTGGTGGAGCTCAGATGCCGCATAATCCTGTCCACTTCATCCTCGGAAACAGGATCGAACTCAGCCCAGATCACATCGGCCAGACTGCTTGCACCACGATCTTCAGACCACTACAAGGTGGAACACAACCCGCCCCGAATCCGCGCGATCTTATCTGACAGATATTGACCAAATTCCTCAGCCCTTCCCCGGAGAGGGTCCACCACCTCCCCCAGATGTAGGAGGGAGCGGGTGGCCCTAAACAGGGCGGCTGGGTGGTTATCTGTGGACGCTATGAGGGTGGAGAGATAGGACCTTCTCGCCACCCCCACAGCTACCAGGTAAGTCCTAATATGGGCTCTTAGCTGGGCTCGATCGGTTTGGGAGCGGGTGGCCCTCCACCTGCTCTCTAAACCCCTCCGACGGTGCTTCATCTCCCGGAGCTCCTCAGTGTACCAAGGAGCTACCCGGGATCCACGGCATGTGAGGGGACGCATGGGGACAACCCTGTCGAGGGCAGCCTCAGCAGCCTGCTGCCAAGCAGCCGCCAGGTCCTCGGCAGAGTTGTGGGCAAGGGAAGTGGGGAAAAACCCCAGTTCCGCTTGGAACCTCTCAGGGTCCATTAGGCGTCTAGGGCGGAACCATCTAGGTGGCTCCTCATCCCAGCAGTGGGGAGCAGCCTGTTGGAAGACCAGCTGCAGGAGATAGTGATCAGACCATGGGACGGGCAGTGTTGTACAACTAGCCTGCCCTATATCACTACGCCACTGTTCCGAGACAAAAACTAGGTCGAGAGTGTTTCCCCCCTCGTGAGTTAACTGGGTCAGGCCCATGGTCCCCATGGAGGCCATGAATTCCTGGGCCAAACCTGACGCCCGCCCAAGGGAGGGCAGATTGAAATCACCCAGGACCATAAGCCCTGGGAGATCCACCGCCAACCCCGAGAGGACGCCGAGAAACCCAGGCAGGGTTGCTGCCACACAGCTGGGGGAAAGGTATGTCAGCAGCAAACCCACCCGACCACCAGGCCCCCACCTCAGGAGGAGGGTCTCACTTCCGCCTATCTCAGGAACAGCGACCTCCCTTGGAATCAGGGTCTCCTGAATAACCACAGCCACTCCACCACCCCTCCCCTGAGCCCGTGACCGGTGCAAAATCTGGAAACCTGGGGGGCATAAGTCAACCAGAGGGACTCCTCCCTCTGGACCCAACCAGGTCTCAGTGATGCAGGCCAGGTCCGCAGCCTCCTCCTCAATCACCTCGCGGAGGAGGGAAGACTTATTAGCCATGGACCTGGCATTAAAATACACCAGCTTGAGCCCAGGGGTCCCCGTTCCCCTGCCCCCAGGGGAGGAGGTCATAGGGTCGGAGCGCACCACCACTCGAAGATAGCGAGGGCGCGCTCCCAACACATGATCTGGCCCTATGCCTCGTCGTCTCCCGCCGATCCCGACCACCCTGGGGATCGCGGTCCCCGGCCCGCACTCTGGGCCCCCACCGGCCCCCAACCCCCACCCCCCCGCTGCGAGCTGGGCTGCAATCCACCCTCCCGGCATCATTTCCCACCCTCCTCCCTAACCTACTTAAAAATTTGTTTAAAAATTTAATTAAAGGGGCCCTAGTGACCCTCTTTTTTGCTTTATTAGAGCCCGACCCCAACCCAACTCCCCGCCATGCCATCTCTCCGGGTTCCATAACCCATCCTCGAGGTAGGCCGGTGATAGTATAGCAGGCCATGTCCTGGAGGGAGGGAGCCTCCTAACGGCCTGGAGCTCTGCTGCTGTAAAAGTTCGAATGTTACAGATCCAAAGATGTCAAGGAACCGGCACAAGGGTCTGCAGATGGAAGTAATAAAGTCCAGAATATAGGAACTTGGTGAGGTCCTAGGTACTACCCATTTGGGGGATCCAGGAACCAGGCTGCCTTCTCACAGCAGACCTGTGGTCGGTGTTTGAGACCCTCCTCCGGTTCAAGTCCTGCACTCTCACCGCGGGTATCCCCGATGGGCACCAGTTGGACAGTTGGTAAACAGATGTTAAATGGCTATCTAGAAAGAAAGTGAGTCCCCATTGCCGTTCTCTCACAACGGCAAGGGACACAACAAGATCTGATAGCCGCAAACCAAGTTCAAGGGTGTACAATCGGCACTGGGAATCCGGGCCCAGGTCACTAGGGTGTCCAAGCCCACCCCTCCGTGGCCTGTGGTACGGTATAGATGATTCAGTCCCAGTAATTAGAGTACCTTGTAATTGGCGAAGATGGAACAGATGGTATAAGTATGGGTGTTCTTAATGTGGATGAAATTCCTAAAGAATATAAAGATTTCTATTCCACATTTTTCTTGCCTGCTCTGCATGTAATCATGTTGGTTTCTCATGTGAAATATTTGTAGGAATAACATGTGAGTCATGATCTTTAAAAGAGAGTAAAACCCTTTCTACTTTAAATATACTGTGTTTCCCTGAAAATAAGACCCTGTCTTATTTTATTTTTTTTGCCACAAAAAAGGCACCAGGTCTTATTTTGGAGGATGTCATTCACTGACTAACCTCACTTGCGTGCATTGCCCCCAGCCTCGTTTTTGCTGTCAGAGGCCTTCAGGAACTACTACTTCTGCAGCCGGCAAGGCTTTCCTGAAGGCCTCTGCAGCCAATAACAGAGTTCGGATTGATCTGAAGCTTTGTTATCAGCTACAGAGGCCTTCAGGAAAGCCTTGCCAGCCTTGCTGGCTGCAGAAGAAATGGGCCGGCAAGGTAGATGTCGGGGTGTGCGAGGCCTGGCTACAACTGTCCAAAGGGAGGTAGTAGGGTAGCTCCACCCCCCCATCCCCACCCTAGTTTAATTTTTATCTGTGCACTCTGGAGTGGGTGGGATCTTAATTAGGGCTTATTTTGGGATTAGGGCTTATATTGGACGCATGTGTAAAAATCGAGCTAGGACTTACTTTCAGGGTAGGTCGTATTTTCGGGGAAACAGGGTAAATGCCACTTTGGTGCATAGGTTTCTCAAAGTATATTCTGATTTGGATTTGGGGCAGTAAAAGAAAAAAATTAAAACAATAGCTTGGTCCATGCTGATATTTGTTTTTATCCAGTCTCCAACAAAATAAAGCTCTGATACGAAGCTTTAACATTAGAAGGGTCTGTCAGGGTTTGTTACACTGTTAACATGGTTACAATTTATACAAAACTTCAAGAGTTGAACTGAACATTGCTCGCTTTAACTTGCCCACTGATTTTCATTTCTCTACAGGGTGCATTTTTCCTTCATTAGTTTGTTTCTTTCCTCAGAGAGAAGATTAATGAGAATAAAGGGTTTGTCTCAGGAAGTGACATCCAAAGATATCCTGCATACACTTTCTCAGGCTAAGAAAGAAAGTTGGGACAGGTTTCTGCAGGAGAAGTCTGAATCTGACTTTTATATGGAGGGAACAGATTCTGATGAGAGGTAATGCTTGTGTAATAAATATTTTATACAGAACACCACTTTTAAATATTTGTCTTGTAAAAATTGCAAGTATTATGGGAGAAAGGATATTCTGGGGCATTTATTTATACTCTAGGATCTTCTGATGCACCTAAGGATGTTTTTAGTGACAAAGGTCAGCTCCAAATATGCTTAGAAGGAACTCCAACTGAATTCAACAAATATGTCTTACTTTTTTACTTATCCCAACCAAACATGTCTTTCCATCTCCACATGTGCAAGTTTGGGACTAATATTTGTAGTTAATCTGGTGAAATGATGGTGTGTGTTTTGGATACTTTGTGAGTGAAATGCCATTAAATCAAGCTTGATTTCTGGTGACTGGACAAATAACATCTCAACATGTCTCTGTGTAACCTGTAGTTCTACTAAAGATGTTCCTGTAAGGATTTTTTAAAATCCTCTTTGTCTGCCTTGTATATAATCTTCTATTTTCCTTCAAATCAAAGCATTTTATTTAGTTCATTGCCTGCTTGTAACACAGGAACCAAAGGTGAAAGTTTGTGCTTGCTGTTCATTCATTTGAGGTGATTAGCAAGTGATTGATTGGTTCTTCTTGCAGTCCAACATCCTCTTAATTTGATTACAAATCTGTAATTCAAAACTACCTGCTTTCTTTCTTTCATTTTTTTTCTCAATGCTCAATTACTGGAAAACCTTTGAAAAGACTATTGTTTTAACTCAGGAGTTTTCATCCTTGGCAATGTGAAGTTGTGTGGACTTCAACTTCCAGAATTCTCCAGCCAGCCTTAGCATCTAAACATTGCTAAGGTTGAGGAGTACTGTTTTAACTGTTCTGATGTTTGTTTTCAAAATATCCTTATCCTTCATTAACAGGGTAAGTGGTGTTGCCTTTCCTTGTGGGGCTGGTCTCCTTTTTTTCCAGTTTCAAGATTTCAGTTCCTCAGCACATACAGTACATGCTATTCTGCACTTCTCCTAAAACTCTTCTTTTTAAAAATAAAAACATTTATATCTATCTATCTATCTATCTATTCTATTTATTTATTTATATTGGATTTCTATGCCGCCCCATCTCCCAGAGGATTCGGGGTGGTGTACAATCATAAAAATACAATACAAATATTAAAAGGAATTAAATATGAAACCCAATAATCAAATAAAATTAATAAAAACCAATTCACTAAAACCATCCCCTCCATCAGCCCAGGTTGGCAAGTTGGAAAAGCCATATTTTCAGGCCACAATGGAAGGATTGAAGGTCAGGGGCTACCTGAAGCTCCAGGGGCAGCTGATTCCATAGGGTGGGAGCTCCCACAGAGAAGGCCCTACCCCTAGGGGTTGCCAGCCGACACTGTCTGACCGACGGCACCCCAAGGAGGCCCTGCCTATGGGAGCGCACGGGACGTTGGGAAGCCATTACTGGCAGCAGGGTCTCCCGCAAATACCTCGGTCCTAAGCCATGAAGGGCTTTATAGGTCAGTACTTATGTATATAGTGATATATTTCTGTTTACATATTAAGCAAAAACACATACCCCTATCTCTCCTATCTCCTTCAATTTCCTCCCTTCCAAGATTTCCTGAATACATTGCTAGCTTTTTTATGTTTCTGACTCTTTCTGACTGCTTTGCCCTACTGCTCTTTCTCTCAATCCAACCAGGTTGATATTTCTTCTTTTCAGTTTTGGCCAGCATTTTCAAAGCCAGTGAGACTGCACTAGCATGTGATAACAAAAAAAATTGTTTTGTTTTTTAATTGCATCCTTTTCTTTTTTTCTGTATGGGTTTGGAAAAATGCCCCTGCATATTGAGTAAAACCTGCACATTTTCAAGTTGCATTTTACATCTTGAAGCTTTTGTTCAGGAAAATTGAAATAATGAGCAAGCTGTTACCTTCTGGTTTGCAAAAACCCAGTTCTATCATTTCTCTTTGATTTTGCTAAGCAGTTACTGTGCCCCTGTTACCTAGGAAATCTGGTTTCAAAAGTGAATGTTGTTCTTCTCCACTTTTCTACAGACTTGTTAAATTAGAGTCCTATGGGAGAAGCATCTTGACCTGGCTCTTAACATTTTGTGTGCTTCTTTGAACATTTGTGGCAGAAATGTTATTTAAATAGGAAACTAAGTTGTCATTATCCAGCGTGTGTGTGTGTGTGTGTACAATCTGCTATGGATTCCATAGGGAGCAAATGTTGGGACTCAGCTCCCATGAGACTTTACAGCAACATAAAAACATTAATTTTAACGAAAGCCTTGTTAGTGTTTGTCAGGTCTCAGTGCTTGTCTTATTTTAGTGTTTGTCTTGCTTTAATCAAAAGTCTATGAACCACAGTGTTTGCAAAAGACATATCCTACTGGATATTGTATCCAAGCGGTGGCTTCTTTTTTCATTTTCCCTTGAAAATTACATTTAAAGACTTGCATGGGGAAAATGTATGCATCACCACCCCTTGGGAAAAAAATGTTTGCCGGACCAAAACCTAAGAACGTAAATCATAAAAGAACTTAGATTTTACGGCCACTAAGGAGAATCTTTGAGAGAGCCATCTTTCTCTAAAGGAAGAGGGAAAGAGAAAGACAAGCTTATTCTCAAGTACAGAAAAGAGAAACATGACAAGTGAAGAACGAAAAAAGATGGCTAAGAAAAAAAGCCAAGCCAGTACTAGTTGTGAATAGATGCTAACTGTAGTTAGTTTAGAATGCTTATCTTTCATCCCTCTGGGCAACTGAGCCCATCATATTCTTCCTAATCCCTTTCCTTACATCTTCTGTCTTTAGGTTGTAGGATTGATCTGAAAGCAGTTTAGTCTGATGTTTTTGGAATCTACTTTGAGAGTCTCTTCAGCTTAAGAAAAGCGCTTTAAATAATGTTAGCTACATTTAAATTTTTGCTGCATTCTTGTCAGCTATTGACAATAGCTTGATAAAGCTATTGTCTTTATCAAGTCAGATGCCAGTGGCAACAGACAGACAGTGCAGTATCAATTTAATCTTCATTCAATTGATCCTTCTTGAAACTGATTCTCAAACAAATTGTGCTTGTATTTGTAGCTTCAAGATTCAGCTACAGATTCTTTGGCTCTTGTTCAATATAAGTGTCAACACACAGTGTGCATCTGTAAAAACAGAAGGCCAGCAGCATGCTAGTGATAATAAGAAATGTAATTGAAAATGGAGATGCTAATATCATAATGCCTATGTATAAATCAAGAATGTGACTGCATTTGGAATGTTGTGTGAAGTTCTGGTTACTACATCTGAAAAAAGATCCAGAGGAGTTAGAGAAGGTTCAGAGGAGAGCATTTAAGATGATGAAAAGGCTGGAACAACTGCCCTCTAAGGAAAAGTTGTGACATTTTAGTCTAGAAAAGTTGCAAATGTTGAGGTGAGCAAAATTATTTATGGTGTGGATAAAGTGGGAAAGGACATGCCATTTTCCCTTTCCAAAAATAATAGAACCAGAGGCCACCCAATGAAATTGAATCCTGGAAGAATCGGAACATTACATCAATGTGTAATTAAACTTTGGAATATTCCACTAAAAAATATGGTGCTGGCTACCATCTTGGCAGGTTCCCAAAAAACAGTTGGACCAATTCATGGAAATCATGGGCTTCCGTGGCTTGATAAGGGCAGGGGAGATGCTTCTGAAGGCCATCTGCTGGGACACTAGGAGACTTCCTTGTGCAGTTGGTTGATCACTGAAGATAGACTGCTGGACTAAATGGTGCAGGGGTGTTATCCAGCAGGACACTGTTTATTTTATTAAGCTTTCCAGACCATCACAATATCTAAAGTAATGATCTTTAGCTAATTTGGAAATTTTCTAAAGAGGTTCAGGACTCTCTTTTTTTCATCAGCAGACTAGCTCTCTAAAAACTGAAAAGAATGAGTACTGCACAGATTTCCTGTGGAGGTAAAACCAGAAAAAAACAAAGATCAGTCTTGGTCAAACCAAGAGTTGTAGAAAAAGAACACCCAGAAGAAAATTCACCAATGCATCTCCTATGCAGAAATACAGTACATACTCAATAGCTTAGAATGCTATTAATTGTTCCATTCTTAAGCCTGCTTACTCCTGGTCATATGACCCAGACCTGTCCTGTTACAGTATTAAGTGATTGGAAAATTCCTAAACTATATTTTACGTGTTTTTCCTACTTTGTTTATTTATTTATAGTGTTATATTTATAGCCTGCCTATCTTCAAAAAAAAAAGTCAAGGCATTTAATGTGCTGCTTCTTCCTATTACCCTCTCATATTAACCCCTGTGAACTAACTTGTGTTGAGGAACTGACCCAGTTCACCAAGTGATAATCTGCTTAATCATATTATTAGGTATGATATGATTACTGTAGCTGGCATTGTGATAAGTCATTAACCATAGTTTCCAAACCAAAATGGCTTAATTCCTGTAATCTATCATGGTTTAGCATGACCAAATGGGGATTCTACTGGAATTTTCAGAGAAGGTATATTTCAAAAACAGATTCTGCCCTTGCATTCATGAATGAATAGTTTAATCATTGCTTGTTTCAGGGGTATTTAGTCTTTCTCACTACAGGCTCATGTGAGGCTTGAAATGAACCTTGTGGTTATATTCAGGAAATAACTGCCTTCGAAGCTTTGCCTACTGACAAAAATGGTTGATATGGACAGTCACAAGCCAACTTTTTCCCTGAAAGCAACTATCTTTCTGTGATCTTTGTCAGAGCCTGATCTGCTGAAGCATACTAGCAAGTTAATTATGATTATGTTGGCTTATTTTTAAAAATAAGCCTTGGTGGTGCAGGCTGTTAAATGCCTAGCACTTAAGTTCCAGCTGCCTGCAGTTAGTGCAGGCTCGAATCCCACCAGGCTCAAGGTTGACTCAGCCTTCCATCCTCTCGGGGTAGGTAAACTCGGGGTAGGTAAACAAGATTGTTGGGGGCAATAAGCTGACTTTGTAAACATGCTGCTTAGTAATAAGCAGGCATATACAATGGAATGAAGGCTATTGCTGAGCGCATTGGGTTGTATCCCAAAAATTGTAAGCCACCCGAGTCTTTGGAGAAGGGCGGCATATAAATGCAATTTTTAAAAAAATTGGTGCAGGAAACCTGATGGACTAATCTAATCTAGTGTCCTTTATTGGTGCCTGCAGGCACCATATTGTCTACACCTGTCTTATTTATTTACGGTGAACTGCTCTTGTAACCTTTCTGTTCTGCTTCTTCTCAGTACTTTGGAATACTTGAAACGTTGGCTACAACCAGAGAAGGTGGCAGTCAGCAGTGAGGAGATACAGTTTCTCATTCCCCTTGGAGCACCTCTTGAGAAGCAAGAGGCTGAAGAAGAAGAAGAAGAAGAACCCACGCCTGTAGAACAGTGAATGACCTTGGGCCTTGTCTCCAGCACAGATGGCTGTTGGCACTTTGGGTCAAAATGCCAAAAGAAGGATAGCATTGGATAGACCTTGTGGATTTTTCTCTCCACCAAAGTTTATAATGTACAGATTCTGGTTTAAACGTCTTATAATGTTGCAGATTTAACTTAATTGTGCGTAATTTGTTAAGATGATGAAACGTGGTAGAATAACTCAATTTGGCAAACCGATTTAAATCCTCTTCCCTCAAATGCAGAGAAGATTTTGCACTTCAATGATCATCTATGGGAAAAATCTTAGCAATACTTTCCTTGCAGAATATAATTGCCTCATTCACAACTCCCTTGATTTACCCACGGGTATCTTTTTCACAACTTGGGAAAAAATCCTGAAGATCTTTTTCCCTGGGAAGTGAAAAATGTCTACCACCATTGTTTCTGGCTAAAGCTGAGCCAAGTCATGCAGTTCCAGCCTTCGGTGGGATAAGCACTTCCTAGCAAAAACACAATAAATGCTGGGTGGAAAAAAAACATCCTACTTTGTGTTGTGGCTATTTTTTTTTATTCATTTCATCAAAGGATTTGATGTTACCATCTTTTCAAACATTTGGGGGGGAGGGTTGGGCTAATAATGATCTATTCATGTTTTTCTTCCTCTTATTTCTTTTGCTGCAAAAAGTAAAAGACAATGCGTAATGAAGAAAAAACCCAGAGCTGTCAGTTGAATGAAGAAGACAAAGTTTGATATGAGGGCAGAACAGAAATGGGAGTTTTTAGAGTAACCCTCCCAACATGCCCCCATTTCACTTTATTTGGGTGGGTGGGAAGACTGGTGGGAAGTAATTCTCCCATTCAATGCTATAGCATAGCTTTGATCTTTCTATCTCCCCCATTTTTATCACTAAGCCTTTATAGTTTTTGCATCCAATACTTTTTATCATGGTTTGCTGTCTATTATAGGCTGTTTTGAATATATTTTTTTTTAATTTGCTTTTTCTTTTCTATTTCCATGGAAGTTATCTTTAACAGCTGTACATGGAAATAATTGAAGACAAGAACTATCTGAATTTCATTATTTACCATAACTTTATTGGCAAAGTTATATAGTTAAATTTGAGAGGCTACATACCACCTTAATGGGTCTGAGAAAGGAGAAAAACAATTCTTTTTTTTTAAAAAAATGCAACAACTATTTGCATTGCTTTAGCAGGAAAGACAGCACATATGGGGAAATGATATGATATTCCCACTGTGGGGTTTTTTTTTTTTTTGGCACTGAAATTCTCAACTGGAAGTTCTGATGTCTCTTTAAATGCATGTCATTGTTATTTCATCTCCAAAATTGTAGAGATACCTTATTTTACTAAACATATCAGAAAATAAAAGTTCACCAAATGTATTAGATGAAATGTTGAAAACTTGAGAAGTTTACCGATTATTTCTTTGCTGAATTGATTTCAAATGTAGCCTAACTGGATTTTCTGAATCTGGTAATATAATATGAATAGTGGATTGAATAGTTTGATTTTGCTTTATCTGTAATCTGAATATTGTCTACTTGTATAATTAACATTATTTGAAAGTTGATTGTGATGTTTTCTCCATCCACTAAAAATATACATTCTTCTGTAGATGAACTTGGGGTGATTTGGTAAGTGTTTTAGAATAGAGGTGGCACACAGAGAAATAGGCGCATTTTGGCTGGTGGAAAAGCGCTATAATGTTGCATGTAAACATTTGTTTAGATTATTAATCAAAGAAAGAAACCCTAATCCACAAACTTTAAGAAAAACTTACCCTCTTTGCTAATGTCATTGTGCCCATATAGTTTATAGTCAACCAAAAATATTTAACAAAAATTGAAGGGCGATTGCCCTGGCTGTTTAAGAATTGGTCCCATGCACCTGTGTGTAGTGAATGCTGCAAACAGGTGCATGGGATCAATCCTTAGAAAAGAAAAGAAGATCCTCCTAGATATTTCAGTGTGGATCTGATATTGTCACTGTTTTCGGAAATTCTTGCGTTGCCAAATAATTTAGAGTTGCAAGATGGATACCGAAGCAGGAGGACACTAAAGGTCCAGGTGTTAATGTAAAAAAGCAGATGGCACCCACAGGACAGTCACTGTGTTGGTTATGGGAAATTCAATGCTGCTTGAATTCGTGTGAACCAGCCAATGATGAGCAGCTTACATGAATCAGAAACAGGCAAAGGAAAAAGGCACCCCAGCACCTTTCGGCTTCTCATTTCCATAATCAGAACATTATGGTAGAATGGAAAGCTCTCTGGATTATTACCCCCTCCCATTTCCCCAGGCTCAAGAATGTGGCAATGTGGAAGCATCTGGTGCTCATATGGCTTCCAAAGCTGACACATACTACTGTAGGTGGCTTGTGTGAAAAACACTGGAAAACATAAACAAAAAAGGAAAAGAACAGGGTCTCTATGCCCCAAGTACTCTAAATGCTTATGACGTTTACAGTACTAATTGCAATCGTGCGTGAGTTCTGCAGAGCAATTAACTAAGCGATTTCCAAATTCACTGGGAAATTGTTATCTTTATTGACAAGTCAACTAGGACTCATTCAAATGATGGAGTGGAGTGCGATTTCAGATATAAGGTTAGTACTAATAACAGCAATTAACACAGATTGAAAAGAAACATCCATCAAAATCCCCTCGTGGATCATTGTTGATGGATGTTTTGTACCTTCAGAATCCTTGATATCTAGCCAAGAATTTTAGAAAGTCTGGTTAAAAAGACTCAACTGTCCTGATATTTGCCACCAGAAATATCCTTAACTTATAACCCTAATTGAGACTGTGGGTTTGGTCATAAGTCATGATAGTTGTTAAGTAAGTCACCATGTGGCCACACCTGGCTTTACAATCTTTTTGCAGCGGTCATTAAGTGAATGCTATATAGTCATTAAACAAATCCATTGTTTGCTATAGGGTGTTTTTTTGCTGGAAACCAGAAATAAATGTTGGTTTCCAACAAAAACATCATAACATGACTATGGGATGCTACAAATGGCCATAAATATGACTGGTTGCCAGTTGGCCCAAATGTCATGTAACCATGGTGGGGATCAAATCTGGGTTATAAGTCCCTTTTGAGGGGGGTCTGTTATAACTTTAAACAATCATTAAGCCAAGGACTACCTGTAGTGATTGCAGAAATGCCTGCTAACTGGTAAGGAAAAGATGTCAAGAATCTGCCTAATTTCCTTATACAGCCATCAAAGGATATTTCTGAAGCATGGAATCCATCAAATGGATTACTGTAATGGCACTACCCATAGAGATGCTCAGAAGCTACAGTTGGTGCAGAATGCAATGGTGTAAGCAGTGATGGGTGTGCTTGAGTATGCTGGTGTGACATGATTTTGCAAGCTGGGCTGGTTACCAGTTGACTTCTGGCTGCAATTCAAGGTGCTGGTTATCGCCAGAAATGTTTTCATGCCATGTAGCCTGACTATTTGAGGAACTGCCTGTTTCCAGTTCTTTCTGGCCATCCAGGGTGACCAGGTAGGCTGGTCATGCTCTGGGTCCCTTGTAAGTAGAGTCATCTTGTAGGGCCCAGGAAACACGTCTTCTTTGTCATGGCACCAGCCCTCTGGAACATTGCCAACCTTTTGGACCTCAGGGACCACCAAACTCATAATTTTAAATCCCATGGACCAGAGACCCTGGGAAAATCCCCCAAAAGTCTGCAGGAAAATTCCCCACCCCATTTTTTTACCGATCGATCATTCTTTATTTGGGATCACAGGATACCGTCTCCAGCTCCGTTCTCAGGGACAGAGAGAGAGAGAGAGAGGCTTTTGGCTTCATGCAAGGAAAACAGCAGAAGCAGCAGAAGTCTTTCTTTCTCTCCCCCAGACTCCGCCAGAAATGAGTCTTTGTGAGACTTGTCATGCTGGTGCAGCTTCTTGGAGCAGGATGCCTTGCAAGGTCCCAAAGATTCATTTCTGGCGGAGTTTGCGGGAGAGAAAGAAAGACTTTTGCTGCTTTCCTTGTGTGCAGCCAAAAGCAGAAGAAGAAAGAAGCGGAAAGAAGCAGCCTGGTGGCCAGGCCAGGTGCGTGGGGTGAGCAGGGCAAGTTCCCCACTCCACCCTTTCCCCCCTCCCCTCACTACCTCGTGTTGTTCGCAGTGCAAGCCTTGTGTTCCCATGGGCCATGTGGGCGGCGCAGCCTTGTGTTCCCACGCAGCCTGGATTAATTGCTTTGGGGGTGACATTTCTCTGCGGACCACCAAAATTTTCTCACAGACCACCAGTGGTCCCAGCCACTGATTGGCATCCACTGCTCTGGAATGACATCCCACCAGAGATCAGAAAGCCAATAAAAGACCTGCCTATAGCCTCAGACTTCGTGTCAAAGCTCGTTGAGCTCATTGGATGATGATATGTTCTTTCTGGAGCCATTTGTGGTTCCATTTTGTTCTTTTTAAAAATTATTTAATTATAAGTTTCCCAGGATCTTAGTTTCCTACTGGGATGATATATGGCAGGGGGTGCATGCGTCAAGTAACAGAGTGAAAAAAGCAGTGGGTAAGGCCAGAACAAAAAGAAGTGGGGAACAACTTTCCAATGCCTTTTCCCATGCTTTTTGAAAGTCTCATTTCATTCCCAGGAAACAGACAGTAAAATCTCACCAATGCTCTGAATTAATATCTTGCAACTGGGTTTAGAAAAGAGGCCGAGAGCTATGCAAAATTAACGTGAGCCTTATGTCCTCTGATTGATTCTAAGAAAAATTAATCATGTTGATATCTGTGCCTCTGCGTTCTGTTGAAAGGGGAGGCGAGGGAAATTATTCTGATTTATTTAACTAATATGTACCAATCCCTAATACAAATCTGTAGAAGTGGGAAGGGCAACTGTCAGCCTCAGGCAGAGGAACAGAAGGTCTTTTATCAGTTGAGCAAGAATATTTTCTTTAAAAACCCCATTGCTTCCTTTTTAATGATTTGTATTTTAATGGCGTTATTACCCTTGATATACCTCCCATTACATTTTTGAGATCTGGGGAATGGTCATCCCCAATACCCTCACCCCATCCCAGAATTAGGCTTGATCTCTCCTTTCCTCATATTCCACAAGGCACGTAAGAGTTTGTCTGAAAGTAGTGTAGGGTTTCCTGCCTAAACAGGGGGTTGGTTTAGAAGATCTCCAGGGTCCCTCCCAGCTCTGTTCTTCTATTATAGCCTTTTATTTCACAGTGCATTTGATTCTGATTAAATTCTGAGTGACCATTAAAACTAAATGGATTTTTATTTTTGTATTTCATGATTGCTCTTTCTTTAGTGTTCAATTGCTCCTTCCAAAAATTCCCAGAATCTGCATGGATTATAGCAACTGACAAATACCTTCTAATAAATAATTGTTTTTGTCTAAACGGCAAGTAGTTGAAAATTGAAATAATAGTGCTCTTTATATTATACAATAAAAAGGAAAGGAGGCCTGAGAACATTGTGTGCCATTTCGGTATTTCATGAAATGAGACAATTTTCCAAATAACAACATCAATTATCTGTTATGCTTAGATAAACTGAGCCTATTTTGTTATTTGTTCATCAGGCCAAATTATCTTTAGATAAACATGCTGATGTAGTTGTACACTTCAGACTAACAGCTATTTATCCTCCTAAGTACACATGTGATAAAGATTGACTTGAAAGGAAAGCTTTCAATTTCCTCCTAAGATGCTGCTTAATAAAAATTTAATGGAAGAAGCAATACGAAATGCTGATTGCTTTTAAAGAATATGGATTACTGTAGAAATAACCTGCATCTGAAAGCTGTGCAAATTAAATATTTAATTCATAAATGTATTTCAGTCTTGACTAATTTGACTTTTGTGTTTAAAAATAGGCAGAAAGAAATATAAGCATGGATTTCCACGTGCCTATTGTTCAACTTTGTATTACTTCCTGAAGTTAAGTAAAAAAAAAATTCCAGTTACATTTCATTGAAAGGAAGGCATTTTTCAAAGGCCTTGCCTCTGTTCGATTCGGTTCAAACTGTTTCACAGTCAATGAATTCGAGCACAATAAAACTTAGCAAATTTAGTGGAAGGGTCAAACTTATGTTGTGGGTGTGTGTGTGTGTATGAGAGAGAGGGAGGGAGGGAGGGAGGGAAGGAGGGAGGGAGAGAGAGAAAGAGAGAGAGAAAGAGAGAGAGAGAGAGAGAGAGATCCCTTATCATCTCTATGGGTGGTATGTGTCTTACATGATCTTGAGCCCTCTACAAGAGACTTGGGAATTTGAGGTTTCTGTGCAATATCTTAGTTGTTCCTAGCATTGCACTCTTCTGGTGATTTTTTTTCCAGGAGCTGTTGCAGCCACTTTCCCAGCTTTGGAGTTCAATCAGGTCCTGGTACTTCTCCAGTTTTTCATACTCCTTCCTGATGCTGCTGTCCCTTGACATCGCTACATCTATCACCACCAGTTTTTTGGTTCATGTCTATTACCACAATGTCTGGTTGATTGGCCAAAACCTGCCTATATGTTTGAATCTGGAAGTCCCATAGGACCTTACTCCTGATGACCTTCTATGGAATCTCCATTTGAACTTGGGAAGGCCCTGTAGCCCATATACTCTGCAGATATTCTTGTTCACAATGCCAGCTCCTTGATTTTATTGTTCAATATACTGTATGCTGTTCCTGCCTGCCACTATGTGTTGGACTGTCTCTGAGGTCTCTGTCCATAGTCTGCACCTCAGGTCCTGTCTAATGTGGTACATCCCTGCTTCTATGGATCTTGACATTAACAGACCCTTCGTCCTCCTTTGATCAGCTCACTAGGCCAGTAGTGGCCTAAACTAGCAAGCAAGCTCAGAGAGCCCTTCCAATTCTAATGTATTCTGCAAGATGCTCCGAGTGCCACTATCAAGAGTGGAGGTTGCTTAACAGACAAGGAAATAACTGAGAATAGATTTGTTTTATTTTTGCAAGACTAGATAATCTTCTGTTCCCTAGATTTTCTGATTATAGTTCTCATAAATTGTAGACTGCATAGTCACTGTTGCAGGTCCATAGGATAAGACAATGAGATTGTCTTCTTAAAGTATTCATTCTATGGGTTTCCATGAAAGGTTAGAAGACCAACTGCTTAGCCAGGTAGGAAGAATAAGAGTGATAAAAGATTGAAGTGAATTTCCATTTCAATATGGGTGGATGACATTGTGCTGATACACAAGACAAAAGGGTTGATGAAAGCTCACTTTTTTTGAATGATGGCAGAAGTATGTATCTCTTGACATACTTATAGAGATTGATTTCTATACATCCAGGTCTATACCTGATGGACAGATCAGGTAAAAGTAAAACAGAGGAACAGGTTTTAAAGATCCATCAATTTAATCCATCTGATCCATACATACATTTAATAAATCTATACCCTACTTTTGGAATATATCTTCGCAAAGTAATATATACCCCACCTTCAAAAGACAAACCAATTTACACACATCAAACCGATTTTCATTACCTTGAGGCAAAACATCAGCATGTTCTAAAATACCATAATGATCTAATAAGTAACATATACAACCAGCTGCAGAAAAACAATCCCAGGAAAAACCAATCTAGGAAATATATATTTTAATGATCTGTTTTGAAAAACTTTTATATAGTAGGTGTTAAGCATATGCTGTTTTGGTTTTCCATATCCATGAGACCATTACTAAAATTTATTTATATATTAACTATTTTTATAGTTTATAAACAACTTATAAACAAGTCCATCAAAGCCAAGTGCTGTGTAAATTGCACATATGTTAACATATGTAAATTGTCAAACCAACAGTATGCATTACAATAAAATGACAGCAACTTAAGATAATAAAAATAGCATGTATCTCATATTTCCATTCTGAATTATCTTGATTATGTTCCCAGGTTCCTTCCAACTGTTATTCTGTTATTGATGGTGGGCATGCAATCAAAATTTGTGAAACTGATTATGAAGAAAACTTCCAAAGTAAAAAGGTAGAGAATGCTAAATATTGGTAGATGCAAACTTCAATGCAATCTAATTTTTTATGCTTCAACATGAGTTATGATTTGCCAACAAAGATATCTAAAATCCACTTATCTATTCCATCTGTTTGCCAAATCCAGGTTTTAGGTTTACATAAAAATGATTTTAATTCTTTTTCAATGAGAAGTATTTTCTCTTTTCATTTTTCTAGAAGCTTGCTAAATTTTTTATAATGGCTGAGGGCTTATTTGGCAATGAAAAGTGATGTTAGTAGGTAGTCATTTGTATTTTAATGTCAGAAATCAGGGTTTTCAAAAAATGATGGCTTGTACATGAAATATATCTTTAAAACTTGGTCATGTATTATTGCTGCAAAAACAAAATCCACAAAAGTTGTTCATAGGGAGCGAAGGGTATAGGACTATAAGTAATCCTCAATTTACAACAGTTCATTTAATGAACATTTGAAGTTACAGGAGCACTAAAAAAAAGCGACTTATGACCATTTTTCATGTTTTTGACTGTTCCAGCATTCCCATGGTCACATGATCAAAATTCATATGCTTGCAAACTGACTCAGTGTTATGACAGTTAAGTGTCCTGGAGTCATATGATCACCTTTAATGACCTTCTGACAAGCAAAGTCAATGTGGAGGACAGATTCACTTAACAACTTTGCTACTAATTTAGCAACTGCAGCGATTCACTGAACAACTGTGTCAAGAAAGGCCATAAAATGAGCCAAAACTCACTTGACAACTGTCTCGCTTAGCAACAGAAATTTTGGGCTCAATTGTGATCATAAGCTGAGGACTACCTGCATATGTAAATTATTAGCATAACAGAAAGCAGCTTTCCACAATGTGATGCCTTCCAAACTTTTGGGATTACAGCCCCTGTCATTCGTAGCCAACAGCACCATGATGGAGTGACAGAAATCAGTTTCTCTTGAGGGCACCAGGCTAGGCAAGTCTGCTTAGGGAAAATGTTAGGCTGAAGTGATCCCAACTTCCTTGGAAGCATTATACTCCATGCATTGTTGTGCTTTTTTCTCCAAAATGGGCAAACTATATTCCAGCAGTAAGGAGATGAAATGGGAGGAGAAACGGAGGGGAGATCATTTAAATCCTTGTCCAAGTAGCCGGTGGGGGTGAGTGGGTGGGAGGAGATTTATCGGTCTCTATATATACTTCTCAGGATAAAGGAAGGTCAGCGCTTAGATTCAGCACCACAAGCTGAGGACAGTTCCAGGGCTTTCCTTCCCAGCTTTTTTCCTCGGTTCTTAGGAAACCCAACTGGAGCCGCGTCTGTATTAAGAAGGGAGATTTTTCTTATTTGCAGCTCCAACACGGCGAGTCTCAGCGAACGAAACGGGTCTGGCCTCCGTCAGCCCCGTCTCCAGCTTTCCCCCCATCCCGTCGGCTCGGGAAGAATAAAAGAGAAAAGCAAAAAGCACCACAGATTGTGATAAGGACGAAACCGAAGATCTTCACTGACTCCTTCTACAAGCCGCCCGACAAACCCGCCGCGATAGCTTTGGAAACTCGAGCAAAACGTCAAGGCTGTATTTTGTCTTTCTTTCCCTCAATGGTAAATGTTGAAGAGCTGACGGAGCGGGTGTATAGCGAGACAAAGTAAGGGGGTTCTTTCAATCCGCAAGAACAAGCAAACTTTAGTGTTCTCGATTCGTCCAGAACATTGAGTCACTTTGAATGTTGCTGGTTTTTTTATCAGTGGTTAACGGGGTTTCACAATGGAAACGTATAGTATCGTCCAGGTATGCTGGGACTTCAGAACTCAGACTGTCAAGCCAAACATTGCTAAAGGAAACCCACTGGGTATGTGGAGGGTTTAAAGTTAGGAATTAGAGCTGGAGGCGACTGGGAAATGATACTTCTGAATAAAATGGCTTATGAATGCATTGTAAATATTCCCCCAACGAATGGTCTATTCAGACTTTTGGGTCTACGAAACAAAAAAGAGAACCATAATTACAGTAAAATGTATGGCTGTGAAAAAAAAGCAGAGCTGCAAAATTAAGCAAGGAATCCCCCTTTTTCATGCCATGTTCTCCACTCCAGCTCACCAGTTCCTCTTCTCTTTCACTGAACTACTCCCATCCTATGCGCTGCCTATTCTTCCGGCAAGTAGCTCTCTGCTTTTTAAATCTAACTAGAGCTTCAAAGTGCTGTTTTGAGTTAAGAAAGCTTTGATTGAAATGTCCACTGAAGAGGATCTGTGAATGGAAGCAGAGACCTGTATTAACAGAGCAAATCCAAACAGGTAATAGCAAAGAACTTTCTTTTTTGTGGGCTACTTTGCAGGTTCAGCATCTCGTTTGCTCTTCAGGAGTTGCTACAGGCAATGCAATGCCCTTACATCAATGTGTGAAGACTGAGCCCTGGGATGGACTCTCTTGCATTGGCCAATTAATTTTATTAGCTTATTAAACTCTACCCCTGTCAGAAAAAAATCTGTCCCTCTTTGAACTGCAACACAAGCATTGCTTTGGAACTCATTCCCTTTCTCAACCCTTTGTTTCCTTTAACATGGCTGGGTTTTTTTTTCTGATAATGGGCTGGTACACTTCTGTACTGCTTCTGTCAGTGCTACCGGGAATTCAACTTAGCGTTGACCAATCCTGGTTGGAATTCGGTATGTGCTCACTGGATTAAACTTTGTTTTGAAATTGTGCCTAATGGGTTTAAGTCCCTCTATAATAAGTGAATGGATATCCAGCTAACATTCCATTAATCTAAACTTTAGACTTTTAAGGGGGTACAGTGTGGCTTCGAATGTTCTTTCTCTGTAGTAGGCCATTCTTTGTGGCCCATCTATCTTAGCAGCATTGTATTTCAAATTGCAAGATCTTTTTGTGGCTTCTCCAAACTGTCTAATTACGGAGTCCTGACAGTAAACCACAAACCGCACGCAACTGAACCCTGACCAAAATAGGCTTTGCCAAAGTGTTGTAGGCTTCTTGAGACTCATCAAAGCCATGGATGGAAGGCCTTTTCCAGGAGGAACTATGATTGTCATCAACTGTGCCAACCCTTCAGATACTCAGTCAGAAGTACCACAAGAGCAAGTCAGGGGGGCATTTTTCAACATCATGCCAAACCTTGTATCTAAAAAAGCAAGTAGAACAGTAAGAATTAACTTTTCCAACAATGTCAAATACTTTTGTTTTTAAGTTAGTGTAGGATTTTTTTGCATTGGTTCTGTATAAATTATCTCTACATTCCTGCTAGACAATTTGAAGATGCTGTTCTTTCCTTTTCCTTCCTTCCTTCCTTCCTTCCTTCCTTCCTTCCTTCCTTCCTTTCTTTTTGCCTGTTACCTCTATCTGAAAAAAATGTGCAAGAGATATGGAATATTTGGAAATATTGTGGTGGAAATATTAAACTTAGTAGTTTTAATACTTTTTAAAGTCCTGCCATTCTCAACCCACTCTGCCCACCCACCCTCAAATTACCCACTTATTTGTTACATTTCTATCCCACTCTTCTCCCAAATGCACAAGACAAATGATGAGAACCTTCTTAATTTTATTCCAACAACAACAACCCTGTAAAATACATTACACTGAGGCAGAGAAATAGGTACAAAGTCATGGTAAGTTTCCATGATTAAAGATGAATTTGAACCTCTTACCTTCCAGTCCTAGTCCACTCACTACATTGGCATCCATTATATCTGCACGTAAATCTCGAAGCATATACTCATATCAGTACTTCATACTTTTAATCTCCTGCGTAGATCAAATCAGGGCTGAATCACAGAAGCCTGCTGCTTTTCTTTGGACTTGCTGACTTAGTTTCCACTGTTATTTTTGGTGTGGTCAGCACCACAAAAGTAGCAGAGGGATTTTAGCCAATCTGGAAAGTGGGGGTAATACAGCAGGAACTAACAAGTAGATCTATAACAGAATTCATACCATTCCTGGTGCATACATAAACGATAATAAAACTCAGTTATATATTTTATGTGCCTTCTTTCCCTGGGGGGAAAAATGCTCACATATAAAGTATTAGCTCACACTCAAATGTTTCATAATAATAGGAAAAAAGTAAAATCGCCTCTTTGTAGTTACAATATAACCTGAGCTACAGCTTTGTTTCAAATAGTTCTTTGAATGTTGCTGGTCACCCAAGATAGGTCTTTATATTTGAGAAAAAGAAAACAATGCCACAACCATAAATTTGCCTCCTAAGAGAGATCAGAGTTCTTTAATTTATATAAGCCTTCACATCAACTTCAAAACTATGTCTTTGTCAGTTGTTTATTAGCATCTGATGGATTTTTAGATTCTTTGGGGTGTTATTTTTAAGAATACTTCAGTTTTGTCCATTTTCTTTTTACACTTTTTTGATATATATAAAAAGTATATTGTTTCTCTCTTTTTTTCCTTGTCTATTGCTCTGGTGCATTTAAAAGTACTTGTATATCATCCAATATATATTCCAGAAGGATGGGGAGACTAAGGGGAGAATCTTAAAACCCTAGAGTGTCTGTCTGTCTGTCTGTCTGTCTTTCTCTGTGTGTGTGTGCATGTGCATGCATGTGTACATGTCTGTCTGTCTATAAATTGATGGTAGATTTTGTCCATAGTTTCTCAATCTTTTCCCTAGTCACATTAACACATATAGAGATAGCAATGGTAGAGATGGAGCCAGATCCAGATACTGTATGAATCAGAGAACAAAAATGAAAGAATGTCCAGTACAGGAAAGAGTTTGGTGGTAGCAGCAAAACTCCTGAGATTAATACTTTCATCATGATGAAAAAAAGCAAAAGAGGAAAAGAAGTTACAAAACTTAGAACTGAGTTGAATGGCTACTTTAAGTATGGTTTATAGATTATTTTTCTTTCTTAACCTATGACACAATCCGAAAAAGACAGCAATGCAGCACAGGCAGCTCTGTTTGGGCAAGAAACCATTTGGCCTTAGGTGAGGCATGGAAAAGAGACCTATAGGCTGACACTGCTTACAGTGTGGAAATGAGGACGAATCTGATACAAATCGTTCAATGCCTCCCTACTTTTAGAAAAGGAACTACTTAATAAATTCTTCCAGAGTACAGACCGTTAACTGGAGAAAATGTATTCTGCTGTCTATTTTTCACCTTCCAAACGAGATGTTAATCAGAACATAATTTGATTCAGGTTTTAGCAGAGCTTGTTACCATCGCCCAGATATGTAAAACTTCCTACTATTCCAGACAACATACTTAGATCTGACTAATTCCTGTGCCAGACAATTGCAGCTTAAATCCCAATAAGTGGGAATTAGAAGAAGGAACAAACTTATTTTCTATTGCATTAATGAGTCATGACAGCAGCTAATGAATGCAAATTGTAAGGAAACAGTTTTCTGTTTGATGTTAGAAAAAGCTTCCTAATGGTATCCCTTTCCCTTCACTTGAGGTATAGCTGTATATGTAGCTAAACCATAGGATGGATCAGAAAGTGCAATTAATGAAAATAAGAGTTTTGGTCAATGGGACACATGCAATAGATGTAATTATCTATCTATCTATCATCATCATCATCTATCACCTATCATCTATCTATCTATATCATGTCATCTGTCTATTGATATGGGGGCCTGATGGCTCAGTGGTTAAAGAAGCTGAGCTTGTCAGTTAGAAAGCTGTCAGCCTGGGTTCAAGACCTTAGCTCCATGCAACGGGATGAGCTTCTATTACTATCACCAACCCCTAGCAGTTCAAAAGCATGCAAATGCAGGTAAAATAAATAGATACCACTTTGGTGGGAAGGTAACAGCATCAGTATACTGATATAAGTCTAAATGCTATTGCTATTGCTATTGCTATTCCATGTGCCTAGGCATATAGTCATGCTGGCCACAAAGAAATATCTTTGGACAACATTGGCTCCTTGGGCTAAGAAATGAAGATGAGCACTGCCCCCTGGAGTCAGGACAGGGGAAACTTTTACCTTTACCTTTACCTAGATAGATAGATAGATAGATAGATAGATAGATAGATAGACAGACAGACAGACAGACAGACAGACAGACAGACAGACAGATGATAGATGGTAGATGATAGATAGATAGATAGATAGATAGATAGATAGATAGATAGATTAGATTAGATTAGATTAGATTAGATTAGACAGACAGGCAGATAGAGACAGATAGAGATAGATAGATGATAGATAGATAGATAGATAGATAGAGATAGAGATAGATAGATTATAGACAGAGAGAGAGAGAGATGATAGCTAGATAGCTAGATAGATAGCTAGATAGATTAGATTAGACAGACAGACAGACAGACAGACAGACAGACAGACAGAGATAGATGATAGATATAGATATAGATAGATAGATAGATTAGATTAGACAGACAGACAGATAGAGATAGATGATAGATAGATAGATAGATAGATAGATAGATTAGACAGACAGACAGATAGATAGACAGATGATAGATAGATAGGGATAGAGATATAGAGATGTATATGTTATAGATGATATAGATATACCATGATATAGATATAGATACTTAATTAAGGAATTAATGGAATAGTAATTAACATTAACTGAATGTGGAAGCTAGCAATTTAGGGAAATGAACCTTTAAAATGCAAGGTTGTTCTTATCAAATCTTTTGAGATAATTTCTTGTAATTATTCCCTATTGCCATTTATTTATGTTTATGCAGGTCAGTATGTATAAACAAACATAAATGAAATTGCAGTGAAACCCCTAACCATGCAACAAGTGAATTTTAAGTAAGAGTTTGACATAAGACTCACCCAATCTAATTGTCAAGCTCACATTGATTTGCCAGCCAGGATTAACCAGAGTGAATGGCAAAAAGCAGACGGAACCCAGAGGGAGACTCTGGGGAAAAGGGCATGTTTGTAGCCGCAAATAAATGTAGGTATTTACAAGAGCCCTGGAAAATCCTTCTGAGGGAAAGAATAGCCTCAAAAGAAGTTAAATGAAATGTGCTGTGTCAAGAAGTCTCAAGATCTGCATTTAAAGAGTTCCTAGGAATGCTAGAAGATGGAGACTGAAACCTGCAACTTCTTCAAAACAGACCAAAATTATTTTGGACCCAGCTCCAGGTGCAAAATAATTTTTATGCTTCTAATCTCCCATGTCTTGGTGACATACCAAATAAGTAGAGTCAGGCATTCCCATGAGGATGAACAATGCCAAACTCTCTATTTTCTTTTTAACAATTTCCCCACTTTCTTTTTTATTGTAAAAATCCTCACAATCAGATGCTGACAAGGCGGTCCATTCCCAGCTCTTGAATGGCTCCCGTTTAATTAGCTCAGATCTCTTATTCACTGGCCTGGATCTCCTCTTTGGGCTGAAGCCACTTTTCATTCCTCTCTACGCTCTTTTGGTGACAGTTGCCTGCCCAGGGAATCTTCTCTTCTGTCTCATCAGCTTCACCAAAAAGCTGCACAGCACCACAAATTTCCTTATTGGAAACTTGGCAGGTGCTGACCTGATTATGTTCATTTTCTGCATTCCCCTGACCGCCGTGTATGCCTTTGAAAGCCGAGGCTGGCTTTTTGGAGCCTTCATGTGCTACTTTGTCACCCTGATGCAAGGGACGACCATGTTCGTGTCTGTCCTGTCACTTACAGCCATTGCCGTCGATCGATACGTTGTAATTGTGTATCCCATTTGCCAAAGGGTGAGATGCAAGTCCTGTATCTATATTGTGGCTGCTATTTGTCTCTTGTCTCTTGTGGTTCCCCTACTGACCTATTTATTGCCTAGGCCTCAACAGCATTGGCCATGACATGATTGTCTGTGAAGAAATCTGGTTGCCTCGGAAGACAGAGAGACAGCTGTACTCTTGCCTGATGTTCCTCCTCTCTTACATGCTTCCACTTTCGGCCATGCTGTTCTCTTACTGTGCCATTTCTTACCATCTCCAGAAGAGAAAGATCTCAGGAGCCATATGTCACAACCAAGGAAAGTGGGCTACAAAAAAAAGAAAAGACTACAAAAAAAAAGAAATGACCTTCCAGTTCCTGGTGGTTTTGGACCTGTGTTTTGGTCTTTGTTGGCTCCCTCTCCAGGTGGTTAATTTGGTTAGAGATATGGATGAAGAGTTTGCTGTCCTAAACAAGCGATATGTGAATGTCATCCATGTTTCAGGTCATGTGGCTGCCATGAGTTCAGCCTGTTTCAATCCTTTCATTTATGCCTCCCTCCATGAGAAATTACGACTCCATATTGGGAACTATTTTTATCAGAGAAAGAAGTCAAGCCTCGTATCCCACAAGACTTCACAACTTAATACCTGTTTTACTTTGGCTGCCAGAAAGAGGAGGAGCCTTTTCTGTTGCGGCCCCTGACCTCTGGAACCAACTGCCTTTGGAGCTCCTCCTGGCCCCTGACCTCCGCACCTTTCGCCGTGAGCTAAAAACTTGGTTGTTTGATCAACCCAGGCTGTGACCCCCCCCCCTGGGTTGGGATAGTTTTTAACGGTTTTAGTTTATTATATTTGGACTTGTAATTTAAATTTAATAGTTTTTTAAGTATTTATTGTTTCATATTTTAACTGTGAGCCGCTCCGAGTCTTCGGAGATGGGGCGGCATACAAGTGCAAATAATAAATAATAAATAAATAAATAAATAAACTTATTTTCCAAAGCACCAGAGGGCAGGACAAGAAACAATGGGTGGAAACTAATCAAGGAGAGGAGCCATCTGGAATTAAGGAGAAACTTCCTCACAGTGAGGACAATTAACCAGTGGAACAACTTGCCTTCAGAAGTTGTGGGTGCTTCATCACTGGGGGTTTTTAAGGAAAAACTGGACAGTCACTTGTCTGAAATGGTAGGGGGTTGGACTAGAAGACCTCCAAGGTCCCTTCCAGCTCTATTCTGATTGATTGAACATGTAACATGGCTACCTTCTCATTCCCATTCCAAAAGTGGATCCCAGCTCATCACATATAATCCTGTGATCATGACAAAAGGCATGAGAAAGGATGGGCAGCAAGAGTTTTCTTTATTTATTTTCCTGAGGAAATCAAATGAGAAATAAGTAGTTCTATCTTCTATTTTAATTCAAATCGAGTATTCGGATACATTGCATACATGTTGATTTATGTAGTGGAACAGTGTATATTTTGAGCACCAAACATAAGTGTCAGGTTAGAATCAGCTTGTATTCAGTTGCTTTGTTCTTTATTCTTTCTGGGTCCTTTGGTTAAGAACAATGTTAACTTCTGCCTTTGTGTTTTTTCTGGTGCCTTTGTTCACCAAAGCTGAAAGTTAGATGTGGCTACATATGTTGCACTTTTACACAGTATATTTTTACATTTGATGGCAATGATTAAAATTTATAAATCAAAACTGTTTTCAAGAGTAAGTGATATACAGAGAATGATTAACATTAAAGTATTAAATAAGATAAATGCTTATGCCTACCAGATTTCTCTGTACATCCCTACTTGAAATGTTTACTTTTGTTTCATTTGTAATTGCTTGGAAACAGTGATATCAGTGGAGCAACATCATCAGGCAACATTTAGGATTCTTAATCCTAGAGCCCCCACCACATAAATAGAGTTTAAGTATTCTTCACCTGTATCATATTGTCTTAATCTCCCCCTTTTTAAAAATAGCCACCTGGAAACATAGAACATGGCACTATAGAATTGCTGTTCAATGTACCCAAACCCTTTCAAAAACAAAGAAAAGAGAAAAAAATGTTTCTGTGTATGTCCAGTTAAAAGAAAGGGGCAGAAAGAACAATAAGCACGAGGCTGGTAAGAAGAAACAGAGAGAGAAAAATCAAGAGGAATAAAATTGGGGTGGGGTGGGAGGAACCAATTAAACTACAGTATTAGATAAATTTAATAAGTTCCCCTGAAATCTATGGAGATTCTCAGTCATTCAAGTCATGGTTGTTCCAAAGGTGCTTTTTCAAGAGGCAACTGGACTTTCTGGTTTTTCTTTGAAGACGTTTTGCTTCTCATTCAAGAAGCTTCTTCAGCTCTGACTGGATGGTGGGGAATGGAAGGACTTATACCCCTTGCAGGCAGCTGTTCATTTGCATTCTTTTAGTGCAGGGGTGTCAAACTGGTGGCCCGTGGGTTGGATGCATCATGCACAGGCCACACCCACCCAGCTCTGTGAATGGGAAAAACATAATGAAATATCGCACAATGGCAACATGACACAGTGAGTTTGACACCCATGTTTTAGTGAGTCCTCCTTTCAGAAGTTCCAAGAAAGCTCCACACCCATTTGCACCACTCAGGTGACCCTGAGGAAACAGATAAACCTCCAGATGGCCTTAATGTCTCACTAAAAGAATGCAAATGACCAGCTGCCTGCAAGGAGTATAAAACTTTCCATTCCCCACCATCCAGTCAGAGCTAAAGAAGCTTTTTGAATGAGAAGTGAAATGCCTTCAAAGAAAAACCAGAAAGTCCAGTTGTCTCTTGAAAAACCACCTTTGGGAGTTCCCCTGAAGGCATCTTATAGAATTCCCTCAATTCTAAAGCACTGGTGGTAGAAAATCCTTTCTAAATATCCTCACACTGTATTGGATATATACAAAAACATTTAAATGATAGTAACTAATGGTAACATTTGACTTAAGAAACACAATTGTATAAGGTTAGGAAAACGAGCCATTTTCATTAGCATCTTTTCAGATCCATTCAAAAGCAATCAGCAGAGCAATGAACGATCTGATCCTACACACACACACACACACACACACACACAAAATTCAGTTTTAAAAATGAATTTATTCCAAATGCTTCTCAGTTCCTCAGTAAAGGCTCTTGAGTAAAGCAACCCTTGAATAAGATGACAAGTTTTCTTATGGATCATTAATAATTACTGATGCATAAAACGTGGTTATCCCATGGTCAACAGTTCAGTACAGGAAGCAAATGAATGCTATGACACAAGGATAGGAGTTGTGTATGTGTATAGAATCAGATTGTTCATTTCTCTGCTGATTGCTTTTGAATGGAACTGAAAAGATGCTAATGATAATTGAACATTTTACAGAATATGAAATTTACTTCATAAATGTAGTAACTTGAATGTTTCTCAGGTTTAATCATTGAATCCAACCATTTACAGAACTTCAGATTCACACATTCACAGCAGGTGCCTTAATCTTTATCCAGTCTGAAAAGTGTGATAATACTCCTGTTCATTTGTGTTTTTTCTTCTAAACATCTCTAGCTCCCTCAGTCACTTATAATATCATGATCAGACCCTTGATCATCTCCATTGTTCTAACTTGTATCTGTTCTAGTTTGTTCTGGTACCCAGAACTGGCCTCAGAACTCAAAAGAGGTTTGACTTAGAAGAAATTGTGAAGCTGTATAGAAATCCTTCAAGGTGATTGGGTTTAAGCACTAAATCTCTTTTTCTATCAATTAAAGAATCCAAGATGAAACATTTTCAATTACCCAAGGAAATGTTAGTTGTTTCAAAAGTCCTTACCTATTCTGGGTATAGGTATTGTCAACCCCAAAATGGCCATCCGTGAGCGAGCCATCCTGGGGCTGCCATTCGGGGAGGGAAGGATCCATCATCGCTGTGTGAGCAGTCTGTTGGGAATCAGAGAACCTGCAATCAGCTGAGAAGCAGACCCAGCCAAAACAGCTGAGCATTGGCAACCAGAAGCCGACGGTGGGGCGGGTGAGTATGCTGGACTAAATGTGGGTGGACACTAGAGGGTGAGGATGCCAGGGGGTGGGATAAACACACATACTTAAGGGTGAAGGGATAAACTGCAGTTAGCACTGACTCTGTTTTGCTTCTTTGCTTGTTGGTCACTTCGTGCCAGGTTTCAAGCTTTCAAGGATAAATGCTTCCAACTGAACTGTGTTGTCTGAGGTTTCTTGATGCTGAACCACAGAACATGATAGGTCTCCTATCCAATTGTGAGCAAGCAGAAGAAGTGGGCCTCCCATACACAGGGAAAAAAAGATATCCACTGAAAATATGCCCTAGTGCTTATTCTGGGGCCCAAAAGAAAATAAGACTGGGTCTTATTTTCGGGAAAACATGGGTACATAGCACTAGAGGCAGGGAAAATGGTGCCATCTAGTGACTATCTGGATTTATGCAATTCAGATATGGTAGCCCTAACCTATTTTATCATGACATGCTACAATCAGTGGTGGAATTCAGCTGGTTCTCACCGGTTCACCTGAACAGTTAGTTAATTGCTTATGCAGTTCGGAGAATCGGCTAAAAATAAAGTGCAAGAAGGTTTTCTCTCTCTCTCTCCCCCTTCAGTTAATAGCTCTGGGTAGACAGCCAAGAACCACTTAACAGTTGCAGCTGGAATGCAGCCAATACAGGCTGAATCAAATCAATAAACAACAAAAACTGACAGGATTAGGGCAGGGAAACCCATTAATCACCATCTAGAGATGGGATTAACCTCTTCCCTTCAGGAAGAAGGACAAGATTACAAACATTTTCATTATAAAGAGTATTAAGTAACACTTCCGTGATCAGCTGATATTCCCTGGAGTTCCCCAAGACCTTTTATAGCTGCTGCAATGTTGGCTGCTTCTTGTTTCTTCCTGGGGGAGAAGATACAGGAGGGGACAATGATGCAGCTTGATCATACAGGCCATGAATTTAATGCATGTGGGACCCAGCCAGCTGTATTGCTTCTGCTGTGAAGCACCCAATTTAGAACATAGAGAACATAGAATAATAGAGTTGGAAAGGTTAATGGCTTTTGGCAGCACGCCCAGGCTTTCAATTAGCATGAGTAGCTGCTCTTAGTTTTCCTCTCAGCTGCCACCTTTGCTTTGGGGCTGACTTTTTTAAAAAGGGGAATGGCTGTTTTAAGTTTTCTGCATTGTTTTAGTGGTTCCTGGCATTGTCCTTTTGGGGGGCACTTCCCTCACTCTTTTTGAAAGATGAAACACCCACAACTTCTGAAGACAAGCTTTTCCATTGGTTGATTACTCTCACCCTTAGGAAATTTCTCCTTAGTCCTAGGCTGATTCTCTCTTTGGTTAGTTTCCATCCATAGAAGACCTCCAAGGTACTTTCCAACTCTGTTATTCTATTCTAAATATTGGAAGAGTGTTATTTTATTGTGAGTTTTACTAAGATGAAATTTCCTAAGGGTGAGACCAATCAAGTTGGCCATGCCCACCCAGTCACATGCCCACCCAGCCATGCCCATCCAGTTATTAGGGTAGAGAACTGGTTGTTAAATTATTTGAATCCCACCACTGGCTACAATAGCTAGATTCATGCAAAATGCTAAGCAAGCAAACCATATTTGTGTGTGATATGCCAATCCAGATAAACTGTGTTTTGGTATGTCCTCTTATAAAATGAAACTGCCTCATAAAAACTGAGTTCACATATTATGCTAAACCAAAATATAATGTTTGGTTTGGGTTAAGGACAAACTGTGGTCCAAGCTATAATGGTTTGTAAGTAATTTGTGCAATTTAGCAATTTAGAACTTTCCCCATAAGTTATGACTAATATGAGACTGAAAAAGAGAACAGGAAGAGGAAGAAAGAAAAGGAGAAAAAGTATTAAAATACTGCAATTTCAAAATATTTTTATGATTTCCAAAGATCAAGGCCTAGATTTAGTTTTCAAAAATGAAAATAAATAATAAATGAATTTCACAAGGAGCACAAATTGTTAGCACAGAGTTTAGTACTTAGCATTTTCATATGCAAGTGGCAGAGATTTTAATGTTTAATAAAAGCATAGCTGCACAACATAATTTTCACATGGTTAAATATTATTTGTAAAGGACTTAATAGGAAGATAATGAATACTATTGCTTATTTGCTGGTCTAAAAAACTCATTAGAAGTTGGTGACCCTAAGTAGTTAATTAAATAAACTAAAAGCATACTACAAGAGAACATGGCTATTAATCATTTGATTAAAAGATCTGTGCCCCATTATAACAGTCAATTTCTATATATTTAAGTGTAAACTGCCTATGAGATGCATGATCAGATTTTGCATTTAGCAAAATTAGTCAGAAAAATAATACTGTAGTACTAATTAGTCTAAAAAGTACATGTGATAAGTGAAAGACAACAATGTTGTTTAAGGATATCTCAGTGCAAACTATGCTCCCATGTGCTATGCCTCAATTTTGCCAAGTAAACCTTTCTGGGAAAATCATTTTTCAAATTAGGAATCAGTTGATTGCTTTCCATTGATTTGGGCTGACTCTTTCAGCTAGAATGCTATTTTTACTTCTACAAACCATAATTATTTCTGCTTCTCTAATTGCAAGGAAAGCAGTAGACAGATAGCTCAGGGATTGCTCAGCTCAATTTAGCTGGTCCTTGCTTAACAACCATAATTGAGACTAGCAACTCTGTTAAGCAATGCCGTTGTTATGTGAGATGCCACATTGCGATTTTACTGATGGCTTCTTCATTGACTCTGCTTGTCAGACACTGGCTGTGAAGTGTGCAAGTGGTGATCACATGACTGCATGACCCTGCCAGGGGTGGGCTTCAAAATTTTTAGCAATGGGTTCTCTGCCCAGTTGCTGGGTGGGTGTGGCATAGTGGGTGTGGCCTAGTCAGCCTCCTGCACTATGGCGGGGGTGGGCGTTCTTGCCCTCCCTGGGCTCTGGAGGCTTTTCTCGAGCCACCGGGAGGGCGAAAACAGCCACCCTTGGCTCCAGAGGCTCTCTGGAATCTGGAAACAAGCCCATTTCCAGCCTTCCCAGCCTTCCAAGAGGCCCGTTTTTCACCCTCCACGAGCTTCCACGTGCACCCTGCACTTACCTGCATTCAAAATGGGCCGTGTGGGGATTCCTGGGAGGGGTGAGGTGGGCGGGGCCACCCAGGAGTGGGATTTGGGGGTTCTCTGAATAGCTAGGGGCTCTTCCAAACCCCTACGAACCCCCAGCAGCCTACCCCTGGACCCTGCACTGTTTATTTATTCATTTATTAAATTTGTTTGCTACCCATTTCACTGGAAGATGACTGTGTAAATGCCTACTACTTGTAAAAGCACCAGAATCTTGATTATGTGGCTCTTCAACATCCGTAAGTGTGAGGATAAGTCATAAAGTTACTTTTCCAGTGCTGTTGTAACTTGAAATGGTCACTAAACAGGGCAGCAAGGATTACCTGTATCTGCATCAGGCTCCTGAGAATCAGCCATTGTTTGGGAATCAACACTTCTTTTTTTAATTTAGAACCAGCCCCGACCTATCAGATTTCATCCACCTGTAAGCCAAGAACAAGAATACATGGCCTAATACTAAGTAACTAATAAATAACTGCAATTATAATTTAAGCTGCTCCTGTTTTATGCTTGTGATGGCTTGACTATAAACTGGTTTAAGAAAATCATGGGCTTTTTGAGCTGTTTGAGGGTGAGATCAAACTCCTACTTGGAGAAATGGTGAAAGTGCAACAGTAGGATTTTATTTGTTTTTAAAAGTACAAATAATAACATCGATATAGTTATTAAGACAGAGTACAACTAATATTTGGCATAGTGCATTACTTTTGGCATCCATCAGGATTCCTGCATTATCTGTTTTTAATTTTTTAAAAGCTTAATTTTAAAAAAGAAAAAGATGGCATGTTGCAAAGCAAATATCAAAAGCCACTATCAGTTTTATGTACAAGGTTATTAATTTCGTGATTAAAACAGAACACATTTGCTGTCATCACCAATGAGATCATATGCATAGGATGAAATAATTGTGGCTTATGTATGTAGGAGAGGGCCCAAATTATAAGTTTGTATCAGAACAAATTATCCATGGGTCCTATAATTGATTAACTGATTACACGCAATCAAGTCTTGTTGACTCTTAGTGATCACATAGATTTTCTCCATGTTCTGTAATAAGCAGAGTTATTAACAGTGTGTGCATTTGAAGAATTGCATTAACTGCACTATTTCTATTTCCTTTCCAAACATTGCAGGCATTGATAGGGAACATAAATAATATATTATAGTGATGTATAGTGACAATCTAATGGGTCTGTATCAAACTTCAGTGTCCATCCTCAGTGCCCGTTATAAGGGGATGATGGGAATCATAATTCATCATAAGTGAAGGATGCTTGTTTGGGAAGCACTAAACTGAATTTTAACTAAGGGGAAACACAAGGTAACTGCAAAAAAAAAAAGCTGATAGCAGTTGGCAATTTTAATGAGCGACAACATGATTTGATTGGATGCTGGAGCTCCATTCAGATGAAAACTTCCAGTTGGTATGTGCGTGTTTGTGTATGAAATTATAGCCTGCATACAATAACATGATTCTGAATAATTAAAAGCTAAGCCTCAGCAGCCAAACGAAGCTGGACATTTCTCGGTATAAAAATAATGTTTTATTCTCTGTGTTGAAGGCTATCATCAGGCTGCTTTTTTTCTGGTAAGTACATGATGGAAATGTTTGGCAGCAAGTGTCACATTCAGCTTCTTTAGGCTATGTGCTAAAGGTAGGCTTGAGAGCATAGGCAACATTTGATGCAACTGCAGAGCACATGTGGTACTCTCCAGAGCTATATCAGGTCCCATAATTCCCAGTTAGTGTTAAATCTTCACCATTACTATCAGCAACAACACTTTCTCCTAACTGGCAGGTCCAAGTTCAAAAGATAAGTCGTCAAATCCACCAGAAACCCTTAGGGGGAGCAGAAATTGATACATACCCAGAGGAAAGCCCTATTAAAGACAAAGTGAGAACTACTCAGGCATCAGGAACAAGCCAGGTCTGTTGTTTTCCCTTTTGTTGTATTGCTTTCTGTTAAGCCAGAGATAACTCTTCGCTGCTCTTTTTTTAAAGTACAGAATGATTGCTGCTGCACATTGACAAGGTCTATGAATTAGGGATCCAGATAACGAAAAGAGTAAAACATTTGGGGATCTGGCTCACGGCGAAATGTTCCACAATCAAGGTAGATAAATCTAATAAATTGATAGCTCAGATACAGAAAGACTTAGATAGATGGGTAAATGTACAACTTTCACTGATGGGAAGGATAGCGACCATAAAAACAAATGTGCTACCAAAACTATTATACCTATTCCAAACCATGCCAGTCAAACTAGGAAAGAAATTCTTCGAAGACCTTAATAAAAAAATTGCCAAATTTATCTGGCCGAAGAAAAAAGCCAGAATAAAATGTAAATTAATGCAGGACAATAAGGGAGGCTTGGTCCTCCCAGACTTTGAGTTATACTACCAGGCTGCAGTTAGTACCTGGATTAAGGATTGGGTCAATCTGGCAGACAAGAGAATACTGACGATAGAAGGATTCAATTTACAGCTTGGCTGGCATGCATTCCTTTGGAGTGGGAAAAATAGATTTTACAGCTACTTTCAAAGACACTGGGTAAGAAATGCCTTGTTATATGTGTGGGAAAAAATCAAAAGGAACCACTATGTGAAAATACCTTTCTGGGTATCCCCAGTGAAGGCACTAATATATCCCAATGCTATGGATTTGAACAAAACAATAAAATACAAAGAACTTATAACTGATGAAAGTGAGCTAAAAACACAGATCCAATTAAAACTACAAGGAATTGAAATAGGATGGTGGCCCTACATTCAAATTCAAACAAGACATAAGAAAAAGATAAGGAACAATTTGGATTTTGTACCACATTTCAGGAACTAGACAAAATATTACAAGGAGGTGAAAAAAAGATGATTACTGACAAGGTCTAAAAAGAAATAATTCTGGCCAAGAACACTGCTTTCTTTTCCGATGAAATCACAGCCTGTGTCATGGTGGGCTTTACAACTTTTTTGTTTTAATGACGTAGAATAACAGAGTAGCAGTTGCGAGGGCACCTTGCAGATCTCTTAGTCTAACCCTTGCTCAAGCAGGAGACCCTATACCATTGTTGGCAAACCTTTTCGGCACCAAGTGCCGACATGGGAGCGTGCATGCATGGGGGGAAGCACCAGAAACCAGAAGAGCAGCTCCCCAGTACATATGTGTGCCAGGAAGCTGAGCTTCCAGTTTCTGGCATATGCATGTGCACCAGCCAGCTGGTCTTTGCACACGCATGCACACCAGAAGCCAGAAGACTGGGTGGCCGGTGTGTATGCGCATGCCGGAACCTGGAAGAGCAACAGGTGATGGCTGGTGTGCCGGAAGAGATGGCTCTGCATGCCACTTCTGGTAGGCGTGCTGTAGGTTCACCATCATGGCCCTATACCATTTCAGAACAAATGGCTGTCCAATCTCTTCTTAGTAGCCTCCAGTGATGGGGCACCCACAGCTTCTGAAGGCAAGTCTTTCTGCTGGTTAATTGATCTCACTGTTAGGCAATTTCTCCTTGGTTCTAGGTTGCTTCTCTCCTTGATTAGTTTCCCTCCACTGTTTCTTGTCTTGCCTTCTGGTGCTTTGGAAAATAGGTTGATCCCCTCTTCTTTGTGGCAGCCCCTCAAATATTGGAACCCTGCAATCATGTCATCCCTAGCCCTTATGTTCATTGAACTAGACATACCCAATTCCTGCAACCGTTCTTTGTATGTTTTAGCCTCCAGTTCCCTAATCATCTTTGTTGCTCTTCTCTGCACTCTCTCCAAAGTCTCAACATCTTTTTAATAATACACTAAAGCACTAAAGTCATCTAGAGTCCCATGCTTGGCAGCAGCTTTGTTTATTGCACATACTTATTTCCTGTTCTCATGGCAGGCTGGATTGTGAGTTAGTCCAAAGGGGAAAGTAAATGATATGATGCGGAAGATCCAACCTAGAGGTGAAGATGTGAAGACTCCAAGAAGGCTTCTACAGATATGTGAGCATAAATGGCAATTCAATTGTAACCTGTCAGCAAAAACCTGTCCCATAGCCAGTCACAACAGATGACGCCCCTGATCACCTTGGCTTATCTTGAAAAAAGCTTAGTAAGATCAAATCTGGATGCTATTGGGAAGAGGATCCATCAGGAAATTTCAGGTTTTAGGTCAGCTTGGGAAGTTATAAAAGCCTATCCAAAAGAAGGCAAGGGTTAACCATTTCCATATTGTTTCAAGTGATGTTATTTGGATTCATAACAATTGGTTCCTAGACAAGAAAGGTGTAGAAAAAACTGAGAAGTAGAAAGTGGGACTGAGAGGACCAACATGTTGAGACATGTGCTCCTCCTCCTTCTCCTCCTTTTTTAATTTTTAATAAATGTTATTGAGTATAAACATTAAAAAACATTGAACGTGGTGATCTTCTTTAACCTACATTTCAGTCAAAGCATTTTACATTTAGAGAGATTCAAAAAATATAAATATTTATATACATACACACACACACACAAACATATACGTACACATACATATGTACATTTAAGCTTTGCACCTTTTTAGTTCTTTTTCTTATTCCCCAGGTATGAGGTCTCTCACCTCTTTCCTATTTCATCTTAAGTTATTCTTTCAATTTTGTGAACTCCCTTTCATGTCCCTCCAATAATAGAATTTATTCCATACTTTATAGTATTCTGATTTATCTTGTTCCTTCAATTCTAGTGTCAATCTATACATTTTGGTGCATTGAAAAATCTTATCAATCATAGCATCTTCACTAGGGATTTCATTTGCTTTCCAATTTTGGGCGAATATCATTCTTGCTGCCGTGATTATGTGTACAATTAGATAGGTATCGGCTTTACTAAAGTTTTCTACCATTATTCTGTTGGAAGAACATCTCTGGTATATAACTAATTTTTAACCCCATCATTCCCTCTAGCCATAATCAAATTCTGTACCAAAACTGCTGAGTTTTTTTTACATGTCCACCATACATGATAGTAAGTGCCCCGTTATTTCAAGCATTTCCAACAGTTGGGTGGTTGGTTTCCATACATTTTGGCTGGTCTAGCTGGTGGGAGAGAGACATGTCCTTCTTTAGTGCATGGGGATCGTCCTTCCTCCTGTTTGACTCCCCATTTTACTGGGAGGAGATTAACTTCTGGACCAGCATCATCAGGCATCTTTGTGAGAGTGATGTTCGTTCACTTTTCTGCATGTCTTGTCCTGTTTGCCATATTTCACTTAAGGTAAGCAAAGAGATGTTATGGGCTCGGAGGGAAAAAAACTAACATCAACTATGAGCCAGACAGAACTGATTAAATAAATACCCCGATTATTCATTTTTTAGTTGTCTGCCTTTTTATCCTCAACATAAATTGTATATTGTAATGAAAAGAAATGATCAGAATTTTTAACCATTATTTCTGAAAAGGTCTATGTCGTCAAAGGCTACCATAGACTAAATGTTCTTAGGCGTTTACTGGATGATGTCAGCAGAATCCAAATCAAGCCATCAGGGTGGGCTTTTCAATTGACTATTTAGGGTTGGTATGACTGAAGGAGTTTTCAGCTCATTTGAGGAGGCTTTGTTTTAATTCTCTCTCCCTCCTCCTGTAATAAGACAGCCAACCCCCATTATATTATGTGTTATTTAGGGCAAATTGTGCACTCTAATCATTATTGCTGATTAGGGGGAACTAATTTTGTATTATCATATTTCCCCTCCTTTTTTGCAATTTTAAGACAGCCTTTTTCAGCACAATCAGAAGAGATGTTTCTAAGATGTAAGAAGATGTGAAAGAGAATGTTGTGGTCTCCCAATGATTCACTCTCACAGAGCTTGTCAAGGCCATTCACAAGATGGAATTTAAAAAAAAGTCAAAATATGGGTTTGATTGCAGGCTTGCCCCAATGGTTCATCCCTGGCAGAATGAATCAAAACAGACCTTATTTGACAGCTAAAAATAGAATCAGCAGCAGATGACATGTCTGAAAATAATCCTGTCAACAGCCTGCATTTAGCTGCTAACATCTTGTCCTTCCCTTAAAAGCATTTAAGGGCATGTTTTCATGTGGAACAGAGAAAATTTGCTTTCCTAGGATTCATTTTTTAATGCCAAAATAAAGAAGCACCTCTGACTTATGTGACAAATCCTAAAGAAATTTAAAGCAGATTTACTGCTCTATGTGGTAAGCCTTTACCTATCAGGACCCAGGCTGTCCAAAGGGGATGACAAAGGAAAGTAGAGGACATTTTGCCTGCCCTGATGTGCTGCCATTATGAGCAAGTAAAACTGGTGGTGGGATTCAATTTTTTTTTACTACCGGTTCTGTGGGCATGACTTGGTGGGTGTGGCTTGGTGGTCATGTGACTGGGTGGGCATGGGTGGGTGATCATGTGACTGAGTGGGAGTGACTGGGTGGTCATGTGATTGGGTAGGCGTGGCCAACTTGACATCACTCACATCAAGGAGCACCTTGCCTGGCCTCTTCTCACCTCAAAGGCCTCAATGAGATACAATTTCCCTGTCTATTTACTACTAGTGAACATCCAAAATACACTATTTAATCCTATGTATATATGCCATATGTGTACATACATACCGTGTTTCCCCGAAAATAAGACCTACCCCGAAAGTAAGACCTAGCACTATTTTCTAAACCTGCCCTAATATAAGACCTACCCCGAAAATAAGACCTAGTGTAAATCTCCAGTTCCAGGAAAACTTTTCAGGGAGCAACCGTGCACCTGCGAAACACCCCCCCCTACACACTCCCACCCACTATTTGGCACCATAAATATATAAGACTTACCCCGAAAATAAGACCTAGTGTGTTTTTGGGAGCCAAAAACAATATAAGACAGTGTCTTATTTTCGGGGAAACACGGTATTACATAGAATAGAATGTGTATAGGCACACAAAAACATACATTATCTACTATATATACTGTATATGTATGTACAGAGAGAGAGAGAGAGTCTTCTAAAACTATACACATTCAACCTCACTTACTGCACTTGGAAAAACACACCCAGAGTCCACTTTCTGCCACAAATTTAATATAACTTCTGTACATTAGAACATTACACATGCCTTCAGATGTTCTTCCCTAGCCTGCACATGACTGTTAAATTGCGTGGTATTCGTCGGTTCTCCTAACTACTCAAAATTTCTGATACCGGTTCGCCTGAACCAGTCCAAACCGGCTGAATACCACCTCTGAAGTAACATGAAGAGAGAATAGCAACCTGCTGCAAGCACAATACAAAACATTTTGTGTTTTTTAGAAGGTTCCCTGGACTAGGGCCTTTAGCACTAACTACATGACTGGCTCACTCTCTTCTCATCTAAGTGAATTCAAGAACTGCTTAGGTGAGAATACTTCATGGAAGCATAGACTTAGAAAGATATGGCGAGATTGTCAGGTTTGCTTGAAGATAACAGATAACAGATCATCAGAGTTGGAAGGGACCTTATAGATCATCTAGTTCAACCCCCCACCCAGGAGGGAGACCCTACACCATTTCTGACAAACAGCAGTCCAATCTCTTCTTGAAAGTCTCAAGTGATGGTGCTCCCACAACTAATGCTGAAGACAAGAAGGTTACTTAAATACAGCAATGAAGTCTAGAATAAGAGGGAAGTGGGTTGGCCCAATGTTGTATAAAGATTTCCCTCCCCCAAAGATTTCATTGATTGATTGATTGATTGATTCATTCATTCATTCATTCATTCTTTCGATTCTGTATCAGAGAGCCAAGGTTTGATTCTGTTTTGTGGTAGGAGAGGTTGCCTAAGATTGAGCATTTTCCATGGCAAAGCTCTGGAACTGACACTTGGGGGAGTTCCAATCTATTCCTTGTCTCTATTTTTTTTGGGTGGCATCCAGTACAAGTAATTCTTTCAAAGAGCAATTAGGATCCCTTGAATTGTTGATGTAAGAGTTTGGTGTTCTGCCAGGAAATCTGTATCAGTTATTTTTATTGCTGCTTCTGAAACAGCTTGAGCTGGTCAGTTACTTGCAAGGTCTATCTCTTTAGAACTGTGCAAACAGCAGCATTATTGCGAATTGATTTTTCTCCTTCTATATAAAAAGAGACTCATTACACAGATGCAACTCAAATTACTCACTATTTGAAAATATCTACGGATAACATTGCCACCCACATTTTCTCTGGGATGATTCCAGACTGACAAGCCACAAAAGCATCTGCAGAAATAATTGCAGGGGAGGAGGATGAAGTTAAGGCTATGAAATATTTATGAAGTTTTGCTTTTGTTTTCTAAATTTCTATAATGCCATTTTATCAAAAATAGATCTGGAACAATTCCTGGTTGAAACAACAAGGACATGCAATTTAAAAACAACAATAATATAAATTATGGCTGTGAATTCAGATACCCGGAGAACCACCTCTCCCAGCAGGATTTTGTCCATTCCTGCATCTCTGCCAGAGAGTGACAAGAACTTCTCTATCCCATATGGAGTAACATCCCTCTATAATGGTTTGTAAGAAAGACCTTGAGAAACAGGGCAAAAAGATGTTATCTGGGAAATGGTCAGATAAGAGATGGCAAAGTTCACAGCTGTGCAACGGGTGGAGAAAGAATATTTGTTCCTGAGCATACGACGAGATCCCAACAAATACAGAATAATTAAGTAGCAGAACAAAATATAATGGGTTTAGCTCCACTACTAATGAATACTAACAAAAAATCATTACATTTATCATGGTTGTTCTACCAGATATCGTTGAGTCAATATAGAGTCAATGGTGGTTTGTAAAATACACATGTGTAAAAGTTACAATGTATCATACATTAAAACAAGTTACAATGTATCATACATTAAAACAATCAATAACCAATCAAATATATAATTTTATTGGGGTAAATTGTATCAATGATAAAACACTTAAGAGAACAAAATAAAACAATACCAAAATTAATGCAACTGCATAACATAATGTAACATAAAGACGTAACATCACAAAAACATAATGTAACATAACGTAAAAATATAACATAACATAACACCACCAATATAAATAATTCCAAGTAAAACAAATTAACTGAAAACTCTTTGGAAAAGTTCTATCTTCAGTAGCTTCCCAAACACTAAAAATGACAGAGCAATTGGTAATTTTAAGAGAAGAACATTCCATGAGGCCAAAATAGCAACTGAAAAAGGGCCTTCCTATCCTCCATTTTGTCTATTAGAAGTAAAAGTAGATTTATTAAGAAATATGTAGAAGAAAGTCTCATCTCTGCTTAAATTATATGTTAAAGAGAAGGAATAGATTTCCATCTAGCTGCCATTGACCAATCTGCTGTTTACAGAGAAGAAGAAGCATACAGAGAAAGGCTCAAATCATCAATATCCAGACAACACTCTCTCTGTGGTCTACAACCAGCTCATGAGAGATTCAAATACAGGACAAGCTTCCTTAGGTCGATGGAAGATTTCATATGAGTATACATATGGAAATAAATGAGTAGACCTAACATGTTATATATTGGACTCATTCCTATATGTATCCATTTCATGTATTTATAACTATGTTTATACTTATACCTGTTAGCTTATAGATGCACTGGTACAAAATAAAATAAATAAATAAAATAAAATGCTTGGCACACACCATCTGGTTATTTCATTGGGTTCTCTCATACAACACATTAAACCTTTCTGAGTGATATGAGATGAAAATCTATATATTCCAGCCCTGTATGTAAGTAAGGAATTTCAGCTGGAAACATTTTGAAGTCTCAGTTCTGAGCAATGGATGTCCACCATAACTTTTTATTGCTGGCAAAACTAAGAAAATCAAGTACAGTTTAAACAAGGATGAAATGCAATTTTCAGGGATAAGGCATGCTCAAGTATCCTAATGTAGTATAGAAACACATAAAGAATGAATAAACATAAGCTAATGATCAGTTCCAGAGAAGTAATTCAGCTCTTCTTCTTAGGTCTATGAAATATATAACTGGGTGGCATGCTGATAACCTTAGTGGGCACCTTAACATTTCATGTTTTTTATGTTTAACTAGTAGCCAAGTGTCATAATAGCTACTGTTCAATGAAACATATAGGCTTTACACACCATATTTCATTGGGTTCTCTCATACAACACATTAAACCTTTCTGAGTGGTTTATATGAGCATGAAAATCTTCCTCTTATTCCAGCCCTGTATTGTAAGTAAGGAATTTCAGCTAGGAAACATTTTTTTAAAGTCTCAGTTCTTGAGCAATGGATGTCCACCATAACTTTTTATCGTGCTGGGCAAAAACTATCAGAAAATCACTACAGTTTAAACAAGGATGAAATGCAATTTTCAGGGATAAGGCATGCTCAAGTATCCTAGTGTAGTATAGAAACACATAAAGAAGAAGCAAGGCATAAGCTAATGATCAGTTCCCAGAGAAGTAGATTTTTTTACTTCTTCTTTGAGGTCTATGAAATATATAACTGGGTGGCATGCTGATAACATTAGTGGGCACCTTAACATTTTGTGGGGTTTTTTTAAATCCTAGTAGCCAAGTGTCATAATAGCTACTGTTCAATGAAACATATAGGCTTTAATACATATCTTCTTATCAAATACACTGAAAACTGTCTGTACATCCTAATTTAGAGTTGATTTTACTCTTTTTTGGTCCCGCACACACACCAGATTTTCAGTTGGAGATTTTTCAGATTTTCTTTAAGCATCAGATGCATCAAAAACCTCTTGAATTCTTCGTTGGTAATTGCCAATTCCATGGAAACAGGAAATATGGTTCTTAGCAATGCCTGGTATTCATATCTAATGTGATTGGTAATGTTAATGGAGATTTAGCTACCAGACACTTTTCTTTCCTGTTATTAAATATCCCTCCAGGCTGTGGCTTGGATAGCAGAAAACAAGAAGTCCAAAGGCCAAATATCTGCTCCCAATAATGGAGGATGCAGCCCAAGTGACTGCATGAGAGAACAAGATAGGATAAAGAATGTGCATGTGAGGCAACCTGCAGCTGAACCACAATCTTTTTCTGTATTATCTGTTTAGATTTCAAAGGCAATGTTTTGTCCTCACTGCACATTACTCTGTGTGTACTTCAACATGCAGCTAAACCCTCCTATCCTTTAATAAGCCAGACCGTAAACTTAAATCTTGATACTTTATTAAAGAACAGGATAAAGTGATGCGATGTATGGTATATAGATTTTTTTCTTCAGACATGTGTCGCAGACTAAGCTTCTAGATGTTCCTGTTACCTCAGAAAGTTACAAAATGGTAACTGGCTTCTCAGGATGCATCTTTTTTCCCTCCAGAATGAGGAATGATGGGAATATGGATGTCTTGAAGGGTCAAATCAATTTCCCAACAATGAAAGACGGTGTTTGGCTACCCAGATGGAGCCCAATACACATTATAGAACAACAACAGCAATAAAAATACACAATTATATGCTGGAGGCAGGATTTCTGTTTTGTGGATGGAAAGAAGAGATTCTCTACTTGTTATATATCAAGGCCCTTATGTTAGCATCTTTTGAGCATTTTTTGTTTGAGCTTATGAGATTCAGAAGCAGAAAGAAGAATGAGAAATTGTCACCGGCCCATCACTTTCTCCTTTTATAAGTTTCTGGATATATATATATATATAGCAACTCAGAAAAAGGCAATGTTTGGCGAGTGAGTCATGCTTAAAAAGGAAGGGCAGGAGCAGTGCCTTTTCAAGTAAAGGTGTTTATCACTCATGTTTTATTCTGATTACACTTAATGTAATAAAATAATGCAAATACATCCCCACTTCCAGGCAGCAGGATCTTTGAGCATAATAATGTATTAACCGAATGCTAGAAGTACATATTGTCCAGAACCATCTTTCTTAATATTGGGAAATAGAAAGTAGGTGTATTATTATTATTATATTCAGATAGGATCTGGTATTAGTAACCTCCTGTTGCTATAGAAACCAATAGGATGGAGGGGGGGAGGAACAGGCAAGTAGATATGAAAGGTCTGTTTGAATGCTAATGCTGTACTAGAGAGTTGAGCTTTCTCTACATAAACCTTGGCATTCTCTCTTTAGTTGGCATGCTCAAACTTTTAAGGGAAAAAGGAAGATCCCCAAGCCCAGGGGGATGCCTTAAGCCTCTACAACAGTGTTTCTCAACTATGGCAGTTTGAGGAGGTGTGGAATTCAACTCCCAGAGTAATGGATGTCACATAAGGTCTTTCTGAATTCTTCTTTGGAAAAAAGAGAGGACTTGGGATCATCCAGATTCCAGAGGGCTCCTTACAGAGGTTCCCTGTGTCAGTGAGTAGTGGTCTACGGTGGATTTTAGAGCTCCGGTAGACATGCAGAAACAGCTTTTTTCAAGCCATGATCAGAGTCTTTCATAAGGACACTGGGATCGTCCATTTCCCCTTTTAATCACTTTCTATTGGAATTGGCTTGTAAATTGCTTTTTGGACATTAAAAAGCTTCAGGAGATCAAGGTACACTGTTTGTAACAGATTGGCAAGAACTGTGCAGCAGACAAGGAATCAGAAACAGAGTTCCCTGCCCTTTGCATACTTCATATACTTGTTACGTTTAGCAAACTAGAACTGGTCCTTTGTGAATACTTGTAAAACAGGAAGTCACTGTGATCATTTCATTCCCTGGTGTTTCTGTGCATAAATTCTGTGTATTTGAATAAAGAAATGGCACTACGAGACAGCAGAAGTTTTGCTGCACTGAAACTTCATAACCATACCAAGCACTCACCAGAATCCAAATTAAATGTGTCCATTTATTTTTCTGCACATCATTTTTTTACTTGGTGTAGGAAAGTCCCAAAGCACATTCTGATGTATCAGAAGTTTACATCAGTAGGTAAAAGTCTGCTATGCTGTAGTTCTTTAAACACCAGATATATTGGGAGAAGCATAACAATAAATATGTGTCCTGTGTTTAGATCAATGCCTCCTGGCTTATGAAAGCTTCTTGCGAAGTGAAATGTGGATATGTTCTGGCAGTGATCAATGCTTCCCTGTGGCAATATCCCAGCTTTTTAAGGAGGCTGTGACTCCGCCCTATTGGATAATTTTCATCCTGTCTCCAATCTTCCCTTTCTGGAAAAGGTTCTTGAGAAGAACCTTTTCTGCAGTTCTGCAGTTCTTAAGGTTTCTGGATGAAACCTTGTCCTGTCAGAGCTGAGGTCTGGATATCGCATGGAAATGGCATTGATCACCACTTTTTGATGATCCCTGACAGGAGCAGGATGGAGAGAGCATGTCCATCCTTGCTCTACTTGTGGGGTCCTGCAGGTCCCATATTTTCTCTGCTTCTATTTAACATACACATGAGATCATTCACCACCTGGGCTGAGATATCATCAATATACTGATGACACCCAGCTGTTTGCCTCAGCACATGAGTGAGTTAAACGGTGCCTGGAGGCTGTTAAGGCTGGATGGGGAGCAACAAGCTAAAACAGAACCCTAGCAAGACAGAATGGTTCTGGATTTGGGACTCTTTGGTCAATGGAAAATTGTCATCACTGATTTTCAATGGGGTCACACTGCCCCAGAAAGACCCGGTGCATAATCTGGGGTTCTCCTGCACTCACAACTGGTGGCTGTTATGGATAGAAGAGTCTTTGTGCAACTGCAGATTGTGTGTCTGATATGCCGTTTCTTAGATCTGCTCAACAATCCTTTCTTAGACCAACACACACACACACACACACCCTAGTTACCACTGTCTTGACTACTGCAATGTGTTATACCGAGGGCTGTCCTTGAAAAATGTTGTTGGAAGAAATGTATCTGGGTTCAGTTCCAAGTGGGAAGAAAGACACTGGAAACATGGAGACTGCTTGGAAGGATGATTTTAATGGTGGACAGGACCACATTGAGGTCCTGGGCAAAACAGAGCACATAAGTAAGAGAGGGAGAGAGATGTATAACCTTTGTTGGGCTTGCTTCCTGTTCCTGTGGCAAGAAATATATCCTGATTGGTTGTCAGACTCCCATAGGGCCATGCAGGGGTAGCTTGGTTGAATCTTGCTGGGTGATGTAATCTTCCCAGGTGCCATGTGGTAAGAAGGATAGAGGGCTAATCCTAACATGTCCTGAGGGCCATGTCTTAATCCCATCACCCTGGAGCTGAAGGGGTGGGGGGACAGGGAGCTGCAGGAAGCTTTTTTGTCTTTAAAAACATGTTTCTCCTCTTCTCATCCAAGGAAATATAATATTCTGCTTTTTTAATATTTCCTAGAGTATTTCATTCTTCTAGGAGAGAGGTGGGTGCTAACTTTCTACAGTGTTTTGAATTCAATTGATTCAAAATGCAACCCACATGGTACTTTGCAAATCTAGATTTATACACATCATCTCTTTTTGCGGGAGCTGCATTGACTACTGATTTTCTTCCAGGTTCAATTCAAGGTACAGATTCTTGCCTGCACATGGCCTGGGGAACAGATTATTTGAAGGACCATATTTTCCTAATTATATCTACCCAAGCCACCCAAGTGGGCAGGCAGGGTATGTTACGGGTCCACTCTCTTAAAGGAGGTTCATCTGGTGGGACCAAGAAGATGGTCTTCTTTGTGGTGGCTCCTTCCCTGTGGAACATCATTTCTATGGAAATGATGCCCCCTACTTTGATATTATTTCAAAAAGCCCTAAAGGCATGGATTGACCTATAGGCCAAGGAACCCAGGGTAATATGGAATCCATCAAGTTGCTGGTTTGATTGTTGTCGCTGGGAAGGAGGGGATAGGTGTTTATTGGCTTTTGCATTGGGGTTTTATTTCTGTAAACCACCTGAAGTTAGTTGGGTGGCCATTTTCTTAATAAATAAATTAAATAAATAAAATACGTTAAAAATTAAGATACAGGGATTGTATATCAGGTGAAGTCAGTCTTGATGTGTCATATACATACCAGCACAGATGTTTATGCTTAAAAACTGATAGGCCAATCATCTGTCACAAATATTTGGCCATCCACTTGGCTGCTGGATTGTAAGTGCCAGCTACAAGAACAATTTCTGGATGCACCAGTGATTATATGGAGTGATTTGCACTAATAACATCTTTTTTTTCCTCATAATGTTCCTTGCTTTTGGATAATGACTTCTAATAAACAACTTTGAAGTTTCTATGGTAACAAATTTTTGTTATGCTAGCCATCTCATTAAAGCAATTATTTGAATGAGAACACAGAACTTATTTTCATAGCTCAATTCCTCTTTCCTTCAGCCTCATATAATAAACAGAAATGTGAATATATAACATCCTTTCTTAATCTAGCTCTAAATTAGAGTTTTTCAACTTTTAAAAGATGTGGGATTTCATCTCCCAGAATTCCCCAGCCAGCATGCTTATAATGGTTACATTTTATTTCGCCAATTTTTTTTAGCAATGCTTTCTACACAAGTCAGGAAAATGCAAATAGATTTTTCAAACTATTTCTCTGTATGCCAGGTAGGATGTTTTGTTTTGTGTAATAACATAAAACCAATCTGAAGAATGTGAAATTTAGTCAGAAATATTAACATTCCTGAAGGAAACCTGAATTTTGAAACCTAACACTATGTAGTTAGGTTTTCTCAATCCTTTATGTTAAGTTCGCATAGAGAGGCAGGACGCGGAGTGCTTCAACTCAAAGTTTATTGTGACTTCAGCTCAGAACGGACCCAAAAAGGCTCAGCCGCGGTAGCTTTTTATAGCCGGCTACCGCGGCTGACAGCCAATCAGAGTGCAGGGTTTTCCCGCACTTTTAAACCAACGATTTCAAACACTTTACAAGAACAACCAATCATATTCAAATTCTGCATACATAACACCCCTCCCCACTAGTTTGGTCCATACAAACCCCATCTATCTAATATATTCTTGTAGATAGGTGGGGCTCTTACAGGTACGTTGAGACCTGCGTGGTTCAGGTGTTTTGGGAATCTCACTTTGTGAGGAAGGAAATGTATCTGGCAACATTCCCTTATTAGCACTTCTTGTATTGGTAGAACCTGCTTGGTTACTACAACCTGGTCTCTCCTCCCAGTCCATCTCCAACCCAATGTTACCTCCTAAATCTGGTAGTGATGTGCAATCTTCTATTTGCAAAAATGGTTGTTGGTACCCTGACAGGTTTTGGGATGGTTCCTGTCGTGTTAGCTCATTACACATGGGGTTGATTCTCACTTGCTGATTACCATCATTATCTCCCCTTTCTCCCCTAGAAGAGGCTGAGGGTATGGAATCCAGAGAGGAGCAAGGGCAATGCTCCAGAGGCAGTCTGGACCGTAACTGGTCTATGTGCCTACTCCACAAGACACCATTCTCAGTTTGAACCCTGTAAGACCTGGGGCCTGTAACCTGGGTTATCTCAGCAGGAATCCATAGTGGTTCACCCACAAGGTTCTTAGCATAAACAGAATCACCCACAGTGAATGTGTGAGTTTTGCTGGTGGAATCTAGAGGTGCGTTGGATACATAAGTGGGGTGAAGGCGGTCTAGGGTAGACCTGAGTTTTCTCCCCACCAAAAGCTCGGCAGGAGTTAAGTTAGTGGATGGACTAGGAGTGATGTGTTGGATACCTGTAGTTTTAAACTTTCTCAGTGATGTCCCCTGGACCCAGTTGTTGGAGTTTCTCCTTGGTAAAACATACCATGCTTTCAGCCCGGCCGTTAGACAAAGCATGCCCAGGGGCAGTAAGGGCGTGTCTGATACCCTGCTGTGCTAAGTATGATTCAAAAAGAGTAGCAGTAAATTGAGGACCATTGTCAGAAACAAGCACATCAGGTAACCCATGAGTTACAAAAAGTTTCTTAAGTTGTTTGATAACAGCGTCTGCAGTGGTGGAACCCATGGGGATAACCTCTAGCCATTTGGAGTATGCATCAACTACAATAAGGAAAGTGTGCCCTCTGGTAGGGCCAGCAAAATCAATGTGAATCCTGGACCATGGACCCCTAGGACATTCCCATTCTTGTTTGGGGCAAGGGGGAGGAGCAGGTCTTACTAACTGACAGTTTGGGCAGGATGCAACCCAGTTTTCAACCATTTTGTCTATACCAGGCCACATACATAACCTGGCCAATCCCTTCATTCTGACAATACCGGATGACCCTCATGTAACATTTCCAAAACCTCTTTCTGCAATTTTGCAGGAATAACCACTCTGTTACCCCACAAAATACATCCCTCAAGACAGATAATTCAGTTTGTCTGGATTTAAAAGGTTGGGAAGCTTGAGGTAGATCATGTAGTGGCCAACCCTTTTTAATCCAGCCTACAATAGGAGCCAATGAAGTGTCTTTGGCAGTTTCTCTAGCAATTTCAGCAGCATGAACTGGAAGTTTGGCAACAGTTTCTAGAAAGAACGTGTAAGTTTCTGGAGCAGGGTCCTCAGTGTGAAGGAAGTGGGCAGCGACTCAAAGCATCAGCGTGCCCAATGTCTTTTCCTGGTCTGTGAATGAGTTTATATGAATGAGCAGCAAGAAATTCAGTCCATCTCAGCATTCTTGGTGACAGGATGGTGGGCGTTGGTCTGTCCCCTGCCACAATGCCTAAAAGAGGTTTGTGATCTGTAACAATGGTGAACCTTCTCCCATAGATGTACTCAGGGAACTTCTTGACTGCTGCCACGATAGCCAACGCTTCCTTGTCCAGCTGACTGTAGTTTCTCTCTGCTTTGGTCAAAGTGCGAGAGTAAAATGCAATAGGGGCTTCCCTTCCACTGGGAAGCATGTGGCTCAACCCCCCCCCACACTCCAAAAGGGGATGCATCACAAGTCAATACTACAGGTAAATTCTCAGAAAACTGTATCGGGACACAATCAGAAGTGATTTGTCTCTTGATGTTGTTAAATGCAGCTTCTTCTTTTGTGCCCCAGACCCATGCAGATTTTTTATCCAGTAATCTGTGTAAGGGTTCTGCAGTGGTTGCTTTCTGAGGTAGAAACATATGATAGAAATTAATAAGTCCCAGGAATGCTTGCAAATCAGTTTTGCATCTAGGCCTGGGGGCTTCTTTGATTGCCTGAACTTTGGCTTCTGTGGGGTGGATGCCATGTTTATCAATCATATAACCCAAGAATTCTACTTTGTCAGTTCTTAGTGTGCACTTCTCTTTTTTGACTTTTAACCCTGCTTCTTTGAACCTGGTTAGAACTTCTCTGAGTTTCTCGTGTAACTGAGTGTCATTTTCAGCAGAGATTAAAACATCATCAAAATAGGGCACCACCCCCGGCAACCCTTGTAGCATCCTTTCCATGAGGCTTTGAAAGATGCCTGGTGCCACACTTACTCAATTGTAACCTCTTGCATTTGAATGCACCCGATGGGTTACAATGGTTTGGGCTTCTGCAGTTAGATCATCTACGGTAACTGCTGGTATGCTTGGGCCAGGTCCATTTGGCGAAGACTGTGCCCCGCCCAGAGAATGTAATAAATGATGAACCACTGGAACCAGATATGCACTCTGCTGTAGCGCATGGTTCAATGTCCCTTGTAATCCCGCAGATTCCACGGAACTGTCAGCCTTGACTGGCGTGACTATGGGTGTTTCCCACCTGGAGTGGTCTGTGGGCTCCAGCACCCCTTGGGCTATAAGTTTATCTAATTGTTCATCAATTTTTCCTTCAATGCAAAGGGTACCCTTCTGGGCTTTAATCTGATTGGTTGTACCTTGGGATCTAGGTTAAATGTGATAGGGGTCCCCAAGTACTTGCTTAATCCGTCGCTGAAGACCTCTGGAAACTCAGACTTCAAGGACTCTTCCCACTCATACGTGATTGATGCCAGTCACTTCGATGCCCAGCGGGTTGAACCATTCTAGCCCCAGCGAACTTGGGCGATCTTTATCCACGATGGTCAGGGGTAGGCGTTTGATGTGACCTTTGAACTTCACGTTGAATTCTCTTGTTCCAACTACTGGAATCTTGTTCCCTTGGTAGTCTTTAAGAGTTAATGCCTGCTTCTTGAAGTGAGTCTTCTGAATGTCTGGTATCAGTCTTTGAATAGTGTCCCATGACACCATGGATAAGTATGAACCTGAGTCCACTTCCACTTGGCAAGGCCTTCCTTCAATAAATACCTTGACATACATTTACCTGTTATTTAAAGAGGAAGAATGACCAATAGTTACTGTTTGATGAGTTTCATTCCTTCCATTTGCTTCTGTGTTGCGCCCCATTTTCTCACTGGTGTTGTTTGGCTTGACTTCTCTATTTTTGTTGTTTGTAGCAAACTTTCTTCTGTTTGGTGGAGTTCTGGATGATTTGCAGACTCTTGCAAGGTGCCCTCTTTTTTCACATCAGAGGCAAATGGTGTCCAGGAACTTGCATTCAGTGCGGGGGTGGTTTCCCCCACAACCTATGCAGTGGAAATCACACCTCTTCCTTCTCAGGTCATTTCTTTTCCACTCCATTCTGAGTCTGTTGATTTCTTCTTCTTCTCCACAGTCTTCTGACTCAGATTCATCAAAATGAGTTGTAGTGGTCTTTTCCCTGATCGCGGCGATAAAACTCGTGTCTCTTAACGAGGCCGATACTTGGGGTGGTATGCCCTTAAAAGCCTCTCTAGATCAGGCCATGCCATTACCTTCACGTCTGCTGCACCAGCTAATGCCTTCGCCATCTTGAAAACTGCCGGACCGCAATACGTGAGAAAAACCGCCCTCTTCCGCTGCTCAGAAATGGCGGCAAGATCGCTTCCTTCCAAAAACATCTGAAACTGATCTGCATACGACTCCCAGTCTTCATTCTTTGGGTCGAATGGGGCTGGGGGGGTGTTCAGCGCAGCCATCTCGCTCTTCTCTGTTCCGCGTTGCCTTCTCTTCAGGGGAATCCCACCTTCGTCGCCAGTGTTAAGTTCGCATAGAGAGGCAGGATGCGGAGTGCTTCAACTCAAAGTTTATTGTGACTTCAGCTCAGAACGGACCCAAAAAGGCTCAGCCACGGTAGCTTTTTATATACCGTGGCTGACAGCCAATCAGAGTGCAGGGTTTTCCCGCACTTTTAAACCAACGATTTCAAACACTTTACAAGAACAACCAATCACATTCAAGCTCTGCATACATAACACTTTACATTAAGAATAAACCCTAAAGAAACTTAGACCTCTTTAAAGAACTTAAACTGTTTCAAGGCTTTTCCCCTCTCTCTGTCTCCTTTTCTCTTCTGGCAAAAGGTTCCTCCACCTCAAGCTTCTGAGGTACTCAAGCTGGGTATATAACAATATCAGCAAGAGCAGGCAAGGAGAGCAATGGACCCCAGTAGAAAGTTTCTCTTCAGAAACTTCTCCTCAGATAGATCTCCACAGAGAACTGTTTAGGTCTCTGACCTCTAGGCCTCTAACCTCTGTTTAGGCCTCTGACATCCCCTTTAGGCCTCTAACCTATGTTTAGGCCTCTGACATCCCTTTAGGCCTCTGACATCCCTTTTAGGCCTCTAACCTATGTTTAGGCCTCTGACCTCTGTTTAGGCCTCTGACATCCCTGAGGTAAAATGCCTGTTGGCTGCCCCTTATATACCAAGGGGCATGGCTTGTGATGCCACTCCAGGGTATCTGCTGTTACCCTGTCACTGGTGGATTTGGTTTGCCTTCAAATCCCCACAAGTTTGTAAACTGCATAGCAACACCAGAAAGTTCCACTTTCTGACAAAGTGTTTTTAATTATGTTGTATTTATATACATATTTTGAAATAATCAGTATTGTGTAATGGTCAGTTTTGACATTCAGAAGCTCATCAGATTTCCTTCCCCATTTATATTTAGACTTGGTGAAGATACTGTCCATGTTATTTCCTGTCAGTGTTACGGCATCCATATTGCTCTTTGAGGAAAATGGGCAATCTAGAAATTTGAAATAAATAAATAATAAATATTCATAGAGTACCAAAAACATGCAGCAAGGCATCCCCCAATGCTCCCCCCCCAAAAAAACAATATTTCTCTCTGACTGTGGATCTTGTAGACAATCAGTTCCTGTACAATGCTCAGTGTCTTCAAGACTGTGGAACTGTAGCTGTTCTTGAATTCAACCTAGTTACACAAAGTAGTAATTCTATTTAAGCTGCTGGAGATGTCATGTTCGATATCTAGTATAAATGTGATACTTAATTCTGACTTTTTCACCTGAATCAGGAGAGACTAGCTTGGGACTTGACAGTTTCCAAGAGGCTGTAATGAGCGTTCAAACAGACCAAAGATGAATTTAAATAGAGATAGATGTTGAATAGATACTTTCAAGGCTGGGTGCTTTGAAGGTAACCTGCTCTGAATAAAGTACCACTCCTTTTAAAGGAAAAGATGATATGGAAGTTCCCCTCGATAGTAATCTGTTGCTAGATACATGTACAGCTTTATCAAGAAGAAAAACATAGGTCTAGTTTTGGAAGGTCTGGTGCATTAGGTATCACACATCTGGATGCCTTTACTTATCTTAATAATCACTCAGATTACTGCAATCCACAATAGGCCAGAACACAATTACCAATTGTTAAGTAGGGTGGCTAAATGGAATTATATCAAATCAGTCCTTGAAAGAAGTACACGAGCTACTTGGGAATTATGAAGTCCAATTTAAAATGTTGACCTTGGTCTATAAAGCTTTAAGCAATTTAGGACTCAGTCATTAAAAAAATTCCTCCCTCAATAAGATCAGCTGGGAAGGCTTTGCTCACAATCCTACAGGACAACCTGCCATGGGAAAACTTACTGCAGGACAATTCAGCAAATAGAAAAGTTAAATTAATTTCGATGCAACTGTGGCCAATAATAAAAGAAAAAAAAGTCAATCCAGGAATACAAGAGTTCCAATAATGTTGATGAAAATGTGATCACTAATAATAACCATAACCAAATGAAATGATTAATACAGTGAGTTATCCTGCTGTCAGTTGGCCGCAGAGAGTTGGCTGTGATGAGTTGGCCATGGTGAGTTGTCCTAGACCTGACCTAGAGATAGGTTTGACTCACTATGAGTTGCCAGGAGAATGCCCTTCTTAGTGACAATAGCGCCTCAATCATGAAGCTCTCTCTTAAGAAATGATCCATACACTGCATTCTTTTGGAAAATATCTGAAGATGGGCCTCTGAACCAAAGTGTTTATGATATAGTAACTCTTCTAAGACTGGATTGCCTTTAAAGTTACTTGTTGTTTTGCCTTTTTTAATAAAAATCATTTTAATTTTTTGTATTTATTATGCTTAAGCACTTTCATTTAATTTTTAAAAAATATGGGAATCAGAAATAATGTGTGTTAATCCCTTTCATGCTTCATAGAATTCCATTAAATTCCAAGTTAGGGAAAAACAATGTGGTGTCCATGGATACCTTTCTTGTTGCCTGCCAGGCTCCCTTTTCATAATATATGAATCATTATGGTTTTTAGATTAGAAAAATTAATGGGACACAGCCAGACTGCAGAACACGGCACCAGACTCTTAACATTCAAATGTTAAATTTTAATTAGTTTCTAAGTTTAAATGTAAGGTATCGGTTGGAGTTGCAATCCACTAAGACAAAAAATGATGAAGGAAAGCTGAGATAGTAAGGAATATTCTGGATTTTTTTTTGCTTTTTGATAAATGCCAATAGCACCTAGTTGATAAAAAGTCAGCAGATGCCAACTGAATATTAGGAAACAACCTTTCCTATAGTTAGAGCAGTTTGGCAATCAGATGAATTACCCAAACAGGTAGTAGCTGCCTCCTCATTGAATGTATTCAAGCAGAGACTGAGCAGCCATCTGTCTGGGGTGTTTTCACGAGTTGTCTGCATTGGGCAGAGAGCTTCAATCGGTGGTCTGAATGGCCCCCTTTTGAATCTGTGATTCTACATGGGTATTTGATGACTCTTGAAGGCAGCCCTTTGTGAGAACTTTCATGGCATGTTTTCAAAGTATCAAAGGTGTTCATTGGCATAAAAGGTGTCTCCCTAGCCCAAAATACTCTTATGATGTTAAATTCCAATTTATTTTGTATGCAAGAAAGCTTCATACAATATGGAGGCAGCTAGTCTGTGATGTTTCCTTGCTGAGCTACTATTGACAGCTCCCATTAAATAATGGCAAAGTGATAGCCGAGGCAGCTAGCCTGCTAAGCCAATTCTCCTTTGTGAGTACCAGCTAATAACTACTGGGCAGCCCAGAGAGATTGTTAACCATATGGAAAAAAATAATCCTTTTCCCTCCTGCAGAGAAAAACACCAAAGTTGTTACCGCAGTGACAGCTGTTGTCCTGAAAGGCCAAACCTTTGAAGAACTGCTCTTTCTCTTGGAGTTTCATAGTGAGTAGATTGAGGAATCAATATGCCTCCTGTGGACTACAGGGTCCTTGCCCTCATTATCACCACACGAAATGGCTTTTACTGGGAGTTGAAAGATGCCCAAAGCTCTCTTATTTTCTCTTCTCTGTGAGATACTTTGGAGACTTAGCTTCTGCTTGTGTTTTCAAGCACAAATAACAATCCAAGCAAACAGGCGGCAAAATAAGCAAGACTGTACTTCTTCAATTGGGCTGGTCTTTCTGAAAGGCAGGTTGCTGCATTTCAGATCAGGCCACAAACAAAAGAGTACACAAAGAGGCCCATCAAAAAGAAGTATTCCTCTGGTACATAGGGAGATTCATTCATTGTCAAGAGAGGGTGTGATGGGCTGAATTGTCTTTCACTGAGGCAAAACAAAACAAAAACCCACAAGATTAATGACAGCTGATCATAGAATTGTGGAGTTGAAAACCACCATAAAAATAATCTAATTCAGTGCTTCTCAACCTTAGCTGGCTGGAGAATTCTGGGAGTTGAAGGAAACACACCTTAAAGTTACCAAGATTGACAAACACTGATCTAATCCAACCCTCTGCAGTGTGCAGGAAAACCAATTAAACCATTCTAAGAGGTGACTAGGCTACCTAATCTCTTTTTTTAAAAAAACCTAGAGACAGAGGATCCACAATATCTGAGGAACAATCTCACCCCAATGGAATTGGTCCACCCCACTCCCACTGGCAGAAGATCCATAGGATTCTGGTTGGCATGGATGATTAGAGCCTTTTCTACCATGGTTCCTGCCCTCTGGAACATTGTGCCCCCAAGGGGAGAGATGCCTTCTAAAAGGGCCTGAAGACCTGGCCCTGACAATTAGCCTGAGGCCCCGATGGTGTCATTCTGGTGGTAGTTAATGGACTAAGATAAGCCTCTACCCCCTTCCTGTGCACACCTGTTGTTCCCTTCCCTCCCACCTTTGTTAACTCAATTTTAATACTATTATTTATTGTTTTAAATGTTTCATCTTGTGTTTTTTAATTGATTGTAAGCCACTTAGAGTTGCCTCTCAATGAAATGGTTAAATAAATAATAAACAAACAATTAAATCTGCATGTAAATTGTTCCACTGTTTTATCACTGTTCCACTGTTGCATATAACTTATTATGGTGTTTTTTCTGTGTATATGTATGTGTTTATTCACAGTTTAATTAAATCTAAATGTATATGCAATTTACCTAAAACTAAATGTATATGCAATTGATCTTAGTATCTTTGGTTATGAATACACTTCCTGTCTTTCCTATGGCACCTTTTTAGGTTCCTGAAAAATAATGTTGTCTAGCCTCAACCTACCCATGCTTCCTTTTTTTCTAGACTGAACATTTCAGGTTACTTCAGCCTGTCCTGATAAGGCACGTCCTCCGGTCTCTGTATTATCTTTGTCACCCTCCTCTGAAGCTGCTCCAATCTCTCAGTGTGCAGAATAAAGAGGAATAGGGACCTCATGTATCTTTCATACTGTTCTTTTAATATTTGTGTTCGCTGTTCTAGTAGCTGTCTCAGAGTTTGCTTATTTCAGTTTATTATCAATGACAACCTCCAGGCCTTCTATGATGTAGTGCTTTGAAGCCATGATGAATCCCTCATTAAGGCCCTATATTTTTGTCTCATCATCTTTTCTTCTGATGAAAGGACATCTTGTTCCTCTCAGCCTAGTCTTCCAACCTGTGTAGATTAAATAGCATTCTTGTTCTGCCACACCTGTGATTTGGTAATGAGTATAATAATTGTTGGGCTCCCTTATCAATATAAATGCATTCAATATAAATGTTGAATGATATTGGCCTCAAGATAGAGCTCTATGGGATTCTACATGTTACTTTTCTCTGGTTTGATATCTCATAGATTATATTTTCATGGTTTGGTCAACTCCATAAAAGCTGGTTGGGTGATTTTGGGCCAGGGCTGTTGCTGTGGGGAAAATAGGAGGAAGGTGTGTTGGATATGTTTGCTGTTGGAGTTATTTGTAAAAATAATTTAAAAAATAATAAATAAAATAAATAATAAAAAGACTAATTGGATTTGACAAAACAGAAACCCACGGACTCAGCATTCATGTATCTTCCCAGTGTTGCAGATTTGTTCACTTGACAGATGATTCATAATAATATTTGATGCCTTGATAAACTTCAAATACTTGAGAAACAGCCAGAGAACATGTAGCATTGTTGATAAATGGTGATTAAAATCATGCTGAGTATGAGAGTTTTCTCATAATCACTGTAAAAACAAAGAACAACCAGCTCAAAAGAAGGAGCTAAGTTCTTTGTTACGTTTTTATTATGTGCTATTAAGTTGTTTTCTACTTTAGTGACTGCATAGATAGATTTTATTGATGATGATCTGTCCCTGACCTGATTTTTCAAATCTTCCAACTGTGCCCTCATTACTACTGTAGCTGAATTTGCTCCTGGTTGTTGTCTCCTTTTTTTCCTTACACCTTTATCAACATTACAGTGTTACCAGAGAACTAGATCTTCAGACAAAGGTGTCTAAAGTAGGATAATTTGAGGTAGAGGAGAACAAAAAACTAAACGCAACAAACTTTGAACCTTATCTTTAGAAATAAGACTAGTGATAAGTTTAACCTTGCTGAAATTCTTTTGACACTTCCTTAATCACTATTTGGCTTCCAACTGAAGCCTGGTACTGATTATCATGTAATTAGTATTCCTATGAATTTCTGATCAAAGAGAAGTAGAAGGACAAACCCAAACCATCCTGGCTGATGTTCCAGTTTGAATTGCAATCCAACATTAAAATCAATGAACAACAAAAGGACTTTCATTTACTAGAATGTATTATGGTGATGCTATCTTGTGAGAGCTAGAAGAGTTTTTGAACTTGGATCAGTGAAACCTAACTAAGATTCTCTAGTAGAGAATTCACTGAATGATTTTGTGCCAGGGATTCCCTTCCAGCCCAACCTATCTCACATGGTTGTTCTTGTTGGGATAAAATATATATTCCCTGGAGTCCCCAGAGAAAAGCAGAAATTGCCATTTTCAGTCTTGGCTTTCCACATTATTATTCAATGATTTATTAATGTTCATTATCCTCCATTGGTTAATTTATCCATTTAAGATGCATGGATGCTTTATAGATGATTCATATGCAGATAATGGAGACAAATAAGATGCATCTTAATAGCAACTCAGGTACTCTCCATATTTATAAGAACTATTTGGTATTGTAGTTCAGAAAAATCTCGAGAATCACAGACTTTTGTCCATTGGGAACATTTACAAGACTTCCTCATCTCTTTAAAATATCTCAAGTAGCATGAAAGCTCTTAACTTATCTGCTGTGAAGTTTACATACTAGTTTCTGATATATTTGAATCATCAAGCTAGGAGATGTTCCATATTTATATCTTTTGCATTTTAAATTTCATCATGTAAAAAAGCAGTTTTACCATCCAGAAGCCTTATTTGTATTCTTCTTACGGCCATTACATTTCAAAGTATTCTTATAACTGGGCATTTGTATTCAGAGATTGGATGACTATATGCCGAAGCACATGAAATGCTGTTATCTTCCAACCAAAGTGGTACCTATTTATCTACTCGCATTTGCATGCTTTCAAACTGCCAGATGGGCAGGAACTGGGGCAAGAACAGGAGTAGCGCTTGGGTTTTAAACCTGGGCTGTCAGCTTTCCATACTATGAAGATACATATCAAACATTCATTGCTATAAATAGTTATATAGTTACTTAAAAGGTTTTATAATTTTAGAGGTGTATGTATGTGAATTACACAGAATACTGCATCAAATTTGTTGATCTGTATAAATCTATATATTATTTATGCAGACTAGCAGATAGGGTCCAAAATAATTAAATGAAACCATTTCAAAAGTTGATTTGCTACAATTAAAAGCAGCAATTCACCTTAATTTTGATGCTTGTTGATCTATGTATTTAATTCTTTTGTTGATCTATACATTTCATTCTTTTTCTGCCTGTAATGAAATACACTTATTCTTTTCTGTATATTTCTACTAAAAGTTCAAATCAATAATGTCAATTATTGACTTAATGTCAATAACGAAACCATACTAATAGGTTATAGACTCAGGCAGGTTATAGAAAAAGTAAAGAAGTTAGAGAAGGTACAAAATATGTAAATGTATTAAACGAGAATGAAGGTGTTTTTTAAAAAAAGGAAAAAATTTTTTTGTGGCTCATAGCTTTGGTCTTAAAATTTCTGTGGCTAAATTAAGCAGTAGAAACTATGAACGGTGAAAATATAAGCTAAAACATTATTATTTAAAGCTAACGTGGAAACAAATGCATAAAAATATACATTAAGCTATTCCTTTTGTGGTAAGCAAGAATTTGTATACCAAGTGACACAAATTCAGCTTACTCTAGGGAGATTTTTCCTCCCAATTATGTCTGTCTAGTCATTGTTCACTTCCTTTTCCTGTCAAATACAACCACCTTGTTCCTTGATATATTATTTTTAAGTCTAGATTTAATCTTAATCTTGCCTAATTAAAAGTTCTGGAGAAATTGACAACTTGCATGCTGTTTTGGGCTACTTTGACTTGTCCTACTAAAAGTATATTATGGACATTGCTAATAATTAAAATATAGATGCCATTATGAACATTACACTCCAAGTTCAGTTGGGTCATATCTTCTAGAATAATGCATATTTTAGTGAACATTCTTTCTTAAAGATGTTTAGTGTGCCTTTTCCTCTGATCTTCACTGTGTACATACAAGTGTATGTTGCTAAAAAGAAGTCAACATGCTAATCCTTAGTTGGCATTTAATAATTGCACTTGTGTAGCATTATCTCTTTTTCCCCTGAAGGTCTTTAAGATATTGCTTCTCACTGCTACAATAAAAGTCAGTACATAATTGAAAAACAGAGAACAGAAGAACAGAAAAAACAAGAATATTTGAACGAATTGTTGAGTACCCCCTTTCTTTGATGTTGAAAAACCTCCTAACATGTTCCCTCACATGCTTCTTAATTCCTTATGTTTCTTTCATTTCTCTATTACTGGAATAACCTTATAGAAAATAATTAAAATAATTTCCTACTCTTCAATCCTTTTTAGCAGGAAATCCAAGCTGAAAAGTTGAAATTTATATGGTTTAGAAACTCTCAAAACCGCATTTCAAGGTAAAGAAGATGATCTTTGATGGAAGTAGGCAGAAGCTGTTGGCTTAGCTGAAGAGGATGAAATATTGTTTGAATCCAGAATATTCAAGTTCCACCATTTGGAAACAGCTGACACAGATACCTGACTAATTTGCTGAACTCAAGAAGGGGAGAAGGCATGGGACAATTTCATTTGCAAGATTGTGTTGTTATAGTCAATCTGAATGAAAGTAATTTTAGCCTTCCTGTGGAGTTGACTTTATGGATTAATTCATCTAGTGGAGCTGATAGAAACCCTTTATATACTAAACCATATTACTATGTATTACATTGAGGATCTTTCCAAATAATCTTTTAGGGTGCCAGAGAAGTCCTGTGAGGAAACAATGACAGTCAGCTACTAAAGAATTATCAAAACATCTTTTAATAAACAAGAAAACCTATTGCTACTAAATGTTCATGGCCTTTGAATTGCGATGTTCTAATACACTTTAGTTCTTAACTAAACAAAACCAAAACAAAAAGCAAGCACATAAAGTTCCCACCCAACCCTTCCAAACCACTCCGTTTCAGATTCCTTTTTCTTTGATACTACAGTAGTGTTTAGTTTGTTCAGACAGGGACAGAGGCAACACTATCTTTGTTTTAATAAACTTTATAATGCTTGTATTGTCAGAGGTTTATAGTATTATCATGCTGTATCTCCCTGGGGCAGTGTGTTTGATGTCTTGCCAAGAACAGAGGTGCTACTGTATCTGTTGGCTTGGCCAGCAGCCTACTATCCAAGTGAACCATTGCATTACACTCTCTCTTGTACACTTTCATTTCTGGAGATGCCATTGGCATTTAAAAATGCAAACAATGGTTGGCCTGCTAAGCTTTAGCACAGGCAAGCTGCAGAGTTCTTGGATCTTGTGAATGTAGTGCATGGAGCATTTGCTGTAAATGTACTGTACATTCGAACTTGTTGGTTCAAGACCTGCTCGTCACAGCATTTCAGTCTATCACTTTAGCATGTGTCTGGTGTAAAAGTAAGTTGCTTTTCTGATGAAATTTGCATGCATAATTCATGATGAATGTCTCAAAGGTGCTTTTTTCAAAAGGCAACTGGATGTTCTTGTTTTTTTCCTTTGAAAACATTTCACTTCTCATCTAAGAAGCTTCTTCAGTTCTTGGATGAAAAGCTAAATGTGTTCAAAGAACACTCCCCCCCCTCCAAGAAAGTCCAGTTGCCTTTTAGTAAATGCACCTTTGGGACAACCATCACCTGGATGATTGAGAATCTCTAGTCATGATGAATGTTTTGTTTTATTAAGTACTGATCTTTATACTATAGGATATCAGTGCTGGCTGCCAGACCGATAAGGTTTTTTTTGTTCTTTCCTTCCTTAATCATGTCATTTCATCAGAGAAGAGATTACTAATTTTTCCTTGTTTGCTTTTGGCACTGAGCAGCAAGGTCGTCTTTCTTCTTTCTGCCTCTTCCAAATTAAGGAAGATGAGGTGTTCCTCAAAGCATCCGAGAGGCACCGAATTGGAGGGCGGCGTCATTTCTTTCATGCAAAGGCAAGGGACTTATTTATGTTCCTGCTGGCTCACCATCCATGAATAGTTGGTGGCATTCTATTCAGTAATAAGCTAATTTCAGCAAAAATATTTCTGCCCAACAGTTGGGGCATTATTTATCCCGAGTAGAACTTGAAGGGATTTTGTGTTTCGGTTGGAATTCTCACACCTCTGATTAGAATTAATTCCCTACTAACAGGTCTGTCCAACCTGAGATCTAATATTAGCATGTCTCCTCTAGAAATCCTGGGGTGTGGACTGCAGAACTGCCCCCTCTCTTGCAAAGTTGATGACAATTTGTAACTTTAAAATTGACAGATGAAGGGCATTCATAAATGTTGCTTATGTTACCTAACGCTTACCTTATCTACATTGAATTAATTTAATGAAGAATAAGTTTAGTTTTGAACCTTGTTCCACCTCCCTTCTTCGGTATGCAGATCCTGGTCCCACCATTCAAAGCCAAAGGAAGGCTCAAGTCATGCCTTTAAAGAAGCACAGTATGTCAAGCAAAGGTTGCTCAGTTTATCAGCTCCTTAAGTGGGTAAGACTGAGATGCTTCTACAAATTGCTATTCTGCCACCAGATGGCACTTCTTTACCATTTAATTGTCTATCTCTGGAAATCTTGGTTTTAACTGTCCTGGATATCAGAATTAAATATAGAAACGAAGCCGATGTATTTTTGCACTAGCAAGGGGGAAAAGCTGCATTAGTAGCACGCTACAACAAAATAGTGCTCTAACATATGTTTAAAGTATTTCACCATCCCTTCTTGCTTTGCATTTTCCTCTAACAGGAAACCCATCATGCATTGCTATCATTCACTAGCAAGGCTCTTGAAATGCTTCAAGTCTCTAACTGAGCCTAACTGGGTCCCATTCAATGTTTTACTCAAGCCTCACTTCTTCATCTGCTTTAACACTAACCCCTTACAGGGATGTGCTTGCTGCTTGTTTTGCTTCAAGTGCTCGGATGAAGAGACCTTAAAGGGCCATCACCAAGAGATCGGATGCAGGGGAACATAATGAAAACAGAAGCAGAGTTGCTTCTCTCAAAGTTCAGTCTTCAAAATGTAACCTTTTGATCTCTGAGTTTGGGCTGTTTCTTGCAGCTTAAAAGAATTCTTCAGGAAAAAGATTCTTAATTTCAGCCTCAGGCTCAGGATTACTGCAGCTACTCTGCTACTCCCCTATTTTGGAAGTCAAGAATAGGGAACCTTTGGGCAAAGAGAGCTTGACATTTATTATAAGTTTTCCCTCCAAGGACCAGAGAGAAGGTGGTAGAGATGTGCTGAGATCAAGCAAAGAGTCCCCTCCTAATATGAAATATCTTGTAATCAAAATGCATGGTGGATTTCATCCAACTTTAAAGAATAAATGTATTTTATATACCATTATTTTGTGAGCCACTTCAAGTGTATGGCAGGATTATCCATTTAATTAATAAAATAAACACAATGTCTTTTCCTGTTACTGTGTAGTCTCACTAATACATACAGTACCCGTAATAAAAACTAGACAACAGTTTTAGTTTTGTTTTCTAAGTCAATACAATTTCTCAAATTTATTTTTAAGAATTACTTCTAATATATCTTTTTCAGAAGGAGAGTATAGGGAATGTTCTCATTCCATCTGTAAACACTGAAATACAGATCTGGGAAACAAGGGAAGAGACACAAAAAGTGCATTTTACAAAATTATCAACTAAAATATATTTTACATGTATTACATTTCAATTTAAATTCTACTGACTGCATTTTCAGTTTCAAAAATATTTCCATATCTAATAGATTAAAAAAGCATGAAATATTTTCATTGAAGATAAGACATTTCAAATCATTTACATGCTGTCTGCAAACAGCATAAAACAACTACACAAATCTTTAAAACAATATTCTTGCCTGAAGTAGATTCTGACAATTATCAGAAGCAGGGAGGGTTTGGGTTTCTGTTTTCCAGAAAGGGGCTCCATCCTATTTCAGAATTGGGTAGGTAACTATTTTTAAAAAAATTTTTTGTTTTTAGATTACTGTTGCTTTCCTGCCTGGAGAAGCCAGAGAAAGGAGGGGGAGGAAGTAGCAACAGAAATCAGGACTTTACAAAGTTGCTCTGTTTCTGAAGCTAAATTTCATCTTTCATGAGGGCAGGAACACCACCTGAATCTGGGTCTCAAGTCACCATGTTGAGGATTCCAGCCACCACACCATGAATTCTAAAAATCTCTTTTGGGAAGAGGCTCTCTGGCACTAGAGTTTTCTCCCATTTCTAGTTAAGAAGAAAGAAAAAAGAATCCCAAATCTGACTCTGCATAGATCAGACTAACCAACTCTTCATACACACTCCAACCCAGATCATTAAAGAACTGTCCTTTTCTCTCTTGACTTGGCAAATGGAAGAACAGGCCATGGCTGCAGAGCATATAATACTGCCTCCAATGCTTACCCCTTCCATCAAACAGTTCTCCTCCAGGGTTGCTTTCCCTGCATGAAGAAAA
>CM019148.1:305521753-305604579 GCA_009733165.1 Naja naja
GGCTCTTTCCCAACATTCAGAAGAAGCATTTCCAGAAGCAAGCACTGACTCTAAAGACTACCAAGGGAACAAGATTCCAGTAGCTGGAGCAAGAGATTTCAACATGCAGTTTAAAGGCCACACCAAACGCTTGCCCCTGACCATCGTGGACAAGGATCGCCTCAAGTTTGCTGGGACTTGAGTGGTTCAAGCCACTAGGCACGAGGTGACTGGCATCAATCACGTGAGCAGCTCTGAATGGGAGGAGTCCTGAAGTCTGAGTTTCCAGAGGTCTTCAGCGAAGGACTGGGCAAGTATATGGGGACCCCTATTGCTTTCAGCCCAGACTCCAAGGTGCCCCCAATTCGCTTAAAAGCCCAGGAGGGTTCCATTTGCCTTAAAGGAAAAAATTGATGCACAATTAGATAAGCTCATTGCTCAAGGGGTTTTAGAGCCTACTGACCACTCCAGATGGTAAACACCTATGTCACACCAGTCAAGGCTGATGGGTCAGTGAGAATCTGTGGTGACTATAAGGGGACACTTAACCATGCTTGCAGCAGAGCGCGATACTCCAGTACCAGTTGTGCATCATCTGCTCCATTCCCTTGGCAGGGTACAGTATTTGCTAAACTGGACTTAGCTCAGGCATATCAACAATTAACAGTTGATGATGCCACCTGCAGAGGCACAAACAATTGTGACTCATAGAGGTGCCTTCAAATGTAAAAGATTACAATTTGATTGCGTGGCACCTGGCATTTTCAAAGCCTTATGGAAAGAATGTTGCAAGGACTCAGGAGTAGTGCCTTATTTTGATGATGTCTTAATCTCTGCTGAAAATGACACTCATTCAAGAGAGACTGAGAAGTCCTTACCAGATTCAGAAAAGCGGAGTTAAAAGTCAAGGAAGACAAATGTACACTCAAAACACAGAGTTGAGTTCCTGGGCTACATGATTGACAAGCATGCAGCATCCACCCTACTGATGCCAAGGGTTAAAGCAATCAAGGAAGCCCCTAAACCTAGATGCAAGACAGATTTGCAAGCCTTCCTTGGACTTATTAACTTTTACCACATGTTTCTACCTCACAAAGCATCTATTTGAGCCTTTACATCGCCTGCTTGATAAGAAAGCTGTTTGGATCTGGGGAGGAAGGAACAGTAAGCATTTAACAGTATTAAGAGACTAATCATGTCTGATGCTGTGTTGATACAGTTCTCTGAGAATTTGCCTGTTGTTCTGACTTTGTGATGCATCCCCTTTGGAGTGGGGGGGGTTTGAGTCACAGGCTTCCCAGTGGAAGGGAAGCCCCAATTGCATTTTACTGCACTTTGTCCAAAGCAGAGAGGAATTATAGCCATTGGACAAGGAGGCTTTATGCAGTTGTTGCAGCTGTTAAGAAATTTCATGAATATCTGTATGGCAGGTCATTCACCATTGTTACAGATCACAAACCTTTATTAGGCATTGTGGCAGGAGACAAACCTACACCTAATATCCTGTCACCAAGAATGCTGGGAGGTGGATTGACTTTCTTGCAGCCTATTCATACAAACTGATTCACAGACCTGGCAAGGACATTGGACATGCTGATGCACTGAGTCATTGCCCACTCACTTCCACAAGGAGGACTTTGAACTTGAAACTCACACCTTTTTCCTGGAGACCGTTGCTAAGCTTCCAGTCCATGCTGCTGAGATTGCCAGAGAGACTGCCAAAGATGCTGTGTTGGCACCTGTTATGGGCTGGATTAAGAAAGGTTGGCCTCTTCAAGATCTACCTCACCTTGCCCAACCTTTTAAGTCCAGGCAAACTGAATTATCTGTATTAAGAGGATGTATTTTGTGGGGTAACAGGGTGGTTATTCCTGCAAAACTGCAAAGGGAGGTTTTGGAATGTTACATGAGGGTCATCCTGGGATTGTAAGGATGAAAGGTTTGGGTTGTGGAGTTATGTGTGGTGGTGGGTATTGACAAAATGGTTGAAAAACTGCAGCCTCTTGTCCCTCTTGCCTGCCAGGTAGTCAGTGCCTGCTCCATCTCATGCCCCCACACAGGAATGGGAATGTCCTAGGGGCCCATGGTCTAGAATCCACATTGATTTTGCAGGCCCTACAAGAGGGCACTTTTTTAGTTATAGTAGATGCATATTCCAAATGGCTAGAGGTAATTCCCATGACATCCACTAAAACTGAGGCTGTCATCAAGCAGCTCAGAAAATTGTTTGTGACCCATGGGTTACCAGATGTCCTTGTTTCTGACAATGGCCCTCAATTCACATCTAACATTTTTGAATCCTTTCTAGCTCAACAGGGTATCAGACATGCCCTCACTGCTCCTGGGCACCCTTCGCCAATGGCGGGCTGAACGCATGGTACACTTTACCAAAGAGAAGCTTCAGCAGCTGGGTCCTGGGATATCACTGAGAAGCTTGAAAAGTTTAGTGTTCAGCACATCACTCCTAGCCCATCAAATAACTTGTCCCCAGCAGAGTTGTTGATGGGTAGGAAACTTAGGTCTTCCCTTGACCGCCTCATCCCACTTACATTCAACGCACTCACTCACTGGATTCCACTTCCAAAGTTCGTTCTTTTAGTGTGGGAGATTCTGTGTATGCTAGGAACCTTATAGGTGAACCTTTGTGGATTCCTGCTGAAATAATCACATCACTGGCCTCTCTTACAGGGTACAAACAGAGGATGGCCTCTCTGGAGCAGGCACATTGACCAACTTAGATCCAGGTTCCCTCAGGAACACGCCCCTGTCCCTCTCTGGGTCCTCACCTAATGTCTCTTCTAGGGGGGGGGGGGAACAGGAGGAAAATCAGCAAACAGGAATCAACCCCAGGTGTAATGAGCCATTGAGACAGGAACCATCCCAACCCTGTCACAATGCCAAGATCCACCCTTAGAAGTGGAAGATTGCACATCACTACCTGACTTGGGTGCTGACATTGGAATGGAGATGGGTTGGGAGGAGAACCAGATTCTAACAGTCTAACAGGGTCTCCTTTCACAGGAAGTCCCAACAGGGAAATGTCAGCAGACACATTTCTCTCACTGTGAGAACGTTAAAACTTCTGGAACCAATGAGGTCTCAACGTACGACGTAAGAGCCCCACCTATTTAAAAGAATACATTAGATAGGTTTGGGTTTGGTATGGACTGAACCTAGTGGGGAGGGGTGTTATGTATGTAGGTTTGAATGTTATTGGTTTATTTGAACTGTTCTTGTAAAATGTCAAATGGTATTGGTTTAAATAGTGCGGGAAGAAACCCTGCACTCCCATTGGCTGGCAGCTACGGCTGCAGGCTATAAGAGGCAGCCGTAGCTGCCAGCCAGGACGGGTCTATTCGAGCTGTAGTCACTTAATAAACTCTTTGCTGGAACTCCTCGCGTCTGACTCTTCATGCAAACTTAACACATTGCATTAAATCATGGTTTGTTAACATAGTTTGCATAGTAACAATTGGCTCACTTTCATACTATGCTATTATAAAACCGAGTTAAACAAACAATGGTAAATATATGCATATAAGTCATAAGCAAATAAACCATATTATGACATAAATATGCAAACCTAGTTGTTATCCTTCTCTATCAAAAGGTTTTAGTATGTTCCAAAAGTAATGCTATTTCTAAATGTATGTTTATGTCTTTGGTTTCCACTCCATATCACACTGCATGTTGCTGAATAGTTTTATAGTTAGTTAGTGCCATACAGGAGTGAACACCTGGTGATTATATGAACATATACTTACCATCTTGAATTACTTTTAGTAATAAACAAGTAGCTCTTCCAAAAATTTACCTTTAATCCTTTTGAACCTGTCTATCTATCTTACTAGTTATCTGTTCTCAACCATGGTATATTAATTTTTCTAGTCCAGTCTCCAACACCAAAGACCCAAGGTATATTAATTTCTACTTGCTGATCATCATCTCAGTGCCAGAGTCAGCTTTTATTTTTTTTGTAATCTGGTTGATTTTTCTTAAATTCCCATATCATTTATAATCAATCTCTTGCCGTCACATCTACTGACCTCTAGAGTAGGGAGGCAATGAATGTTGCAGGTCCCACCCCCTAAGGAGATACATCTGGCAAGACCCAAAAGAAGGGCCTTCTCCGTGGTGCTTCCCTCTATGCAACATGGACATAATATGAACATGGACATACTGTGGACATAATATATTTAGATTTTAGCAAGGCATTCACAAAGTAGACCACAACCTACTTCTTAGTAAGCTAGAAAAAGTGGAATAGATAGCACCACCACTAGATGGACTCTCAACTGGCTGCCAAACCGTACTCAACGAGTAGTCCTTAATGTGTCTAAATCTACAAGGAGGGAAGTAAGCAGTGGGGTGCCACAAGGTTCCGCCTTAGGCCCAGTACTCTTCAATATCTTCATTAACGATTTAGATGAGGGAATAGATGGGGAACTTACCAAACCTGCAGATGATACTAAGCTGGCAGGAATAGCTAACATCTAAGAAGATAGGCTCAAGATCCAGATGGATCTTGACAGACTAGAACACTGGGCCGTATCTAACAAAATGAAATTCAATTTAGAGAAAAGTAAAGTCTTACACTTAGGCAAGAAAAACCAAAAGTAACATATAGACTGGGTGAAACCAGGCTCAGCAGTAACTGTGAGAGGGATCTTGGAGTCTTAGTGGACAACCAGCTAAATATGAGCCAGCAGTGTGCAGCAGCAGCCAAAAAAGCTAATGCAATCCTAAGTTGTATTAACAGAGGGATACAATCAAGATCAAGGGAAGTACTAATACCACTCTATAAAGCCTTAGTAAGACCACACCTAGAGTACTGCATCTAGTTTTGTTCACCACATTATAAAAAAGATGTTGAGACTCTAGAAAAAGTGCAGAGAAGAGCAACCAGGATGATTAGGGGACTGAAGCTAAAACATACAATGAACGGTTGCAGGAACTGGGCTTGGCTAGTCTAGTAAAGAGAAGGCCCAGGGAGACATGATAGCGGTCTTCCAATATTTGAGGGCTGCCACAGGAGGAAGGGGTCAAGCTATTTTCAAAAAGCCTGTAGGCCAGACAAGGAATAATGTTATCATTGAAATATCTTCATTTCTCCAGCACATCAATTTTTGAACAGAAATCAATGTCTACCATCTTAACTTGTTCACTGAAAGCTGTAAGTTTGTTATTTGATGTTATATCTGGCTTCTTAGTGTTTAACATTAGTCCACATATTTTTCACTTTCATAATGAACTCTTTCTAAATTATTTTGTCTTCAACTAATGAAGCAATATCTCAAACAGTATGACTGATTCTGCTCTTGATTCCTGATATCAACTCTTCCTGTCTTCCTTTCATATAATAATATTTTATGTAAGCTCCAATTCAGTATACATTTTCTTGGGAGTAACTTTCAAGGAACAAAACCCATTGTTTATTTCTTAATAAAAATTATAAGGTTGTTGCTCCAGAGTAGCAAGAAGAAGAACCCAAATTACCTAAGGCTTTGAAGGATTATCTTAAACACAAACTTAAAAAAAACTGGCAAAAGAAACTATTTTGGAAATAGATGATGTTCCCATTGCTAAACTGAGGTGAATAGGGAAATATGTAATTGACTCTGACCTTTCATCCATCAACACTAGTGACTATCAGGAGTACCTTGTTCCTATTTCCTAAGGGATCAAGCAGCCTCCATTCTTTGTTCTCTATTCAATGTTGGGATGAGATGCTTTATCTATGATCAGGGGGGAGTTAATTACATGGACATATGCCTGCAATGTAAATAACATCTGCTGGCTCAGCAATTGAATATCATCAGTAATAAATGGACCAGAATGTTTATATAGTCATAGATGACTATGACTATATAATGACTTACGACTATAGTGATTATAGATATAGGGCATATACTCTTGTTACCTGAAACACAAGATTCTATATTGTTTGCACGGAATGCATATGGATGAATCAAGGATACCCACTAGGATCTTCTTTCTTTAAATGGAGTAGACAGCTATTCTAATTCTAATTAGGAAGCCATTATTTACTGGGGTAAACAATACTTCAGCATATAAGCCTCTTCCAAGGGGGTTGTCGACTTTATGTAATTTCTGTTAAGGTGGTCAGGTACCACTCAGCACAGCACGCAATAGGTAGATGAGATGAGATTTTAAAAGGCCAAGATCAAATGACTGGTTCTTGTTACTGGCTTCCAGACAGCTGAGACAGAGTTCTGATATAACTGTGATGTGCATCCTAGAAAGCTTTACAACTGACATTTGTCATTGAGAAGCCACTAAATAAACCATTTACTCCTTATACAGCAGTGTAGTACAGATGCTGAAAGATCAGCTATCATCTTTTGACTGGCATCACTAATTGCAACGATCTCTATCACTTGGGACTGCAGACTATTTACTATAATCTTTCCACATAAACTTCTTTGAGAGAAGAAAATTACCACCACAGTGACTAAAGTAAATTTATCTTTTTCTTCTAGTTTATTTTATTTCTAGCTTCTGGCAAACAAAACCATGCCTCTTCTAACACTTATAAAACAGGAACCCTTTCATTTTAAGGAAGTGAGTAAATTGGTAAAATTACCTGGTAGGATATGGGCAATGGAGCTTTAATTGTAAGTTCATCACCTGAAACATGTAGAGCCCTGAGTGTTTCCTCCTTAAAATTGTTATCGAATTATAATTGTTACTAGGAAATGAGAATGTATTAAATAGATGGAAAGTTGTATTTAATTAATTTTTTAAAATCTATATTTCTGCTTTGTTGACAATGAGTTAATGGCTGTTGATCAATAAATCAATTAATTAAAACAAAAATAGTTTGGTCTCGCCTTACTGCTTTTTAAAATTGCAGCAGTGGGCACAAACTGAACAGGCAAGGACAACTGTATCCTGAAAACGATTGAGCTCAAAATGATTTCACATAAAGTATGACTGGGGCAAAAGAAACCAACAGGCTTTATGACTGAGCTGCCATGTATAGGTAGTCCTTGAGTCCAAGATGCATGTAACTGACAGGATCTGAGAAACTGTCAACACTTTTCTTCAGAGGGCATTTTGTCAGTTGCATTAAAAAAAAAGCTGTGCTCCCTTTTGAAAATACTCTTTTTAGATCCAGTAATTCTTCTCATTCTTCAATCTTTTCTCGGGACGGACTGGAGATATCATGAAGGTCTTTTCTTCATCATCCTGATGATTGATAGTAAGAGTCTGGATGGGGAAGAACAAGGTTAAGTTCTAGTAAGAGCTTTCAGTCCTTTGTTGATGTATCACGGTATTCCTGTACTTCCAGTGCTGTTTCTTGACAGGGAAGTGCTACCTCTGAAAGAGTGCTCTGTGACTTGGAGGTCCTGCTGAACTCATAACTTCTCTCAGGATGAGACTGTGGCCCAAAGGACCCTTGCCCAGCTTTGACCGGTGTGCCAGTTACAGTCTTAGCTAAGGTGTAAGATCTAGGCTAACTGACATATGTCTTTGCCATGATAAGACTGGACTATTACAATGCTTCATACACTGGTCTATAACAGTGGTTCTTAACCTGGGCGATATTGCTCCCCAAGGGGCGATTTTGTTTTTCAGGGGGGCGATGGAATGAAAAGGGGCGACATGGGGGCGAAGGAATGGAAAGGGGGCGACATGGGGGCGATGGAGCTAGATATATTGGGAGGGGGGAGAGAGAGAGATCTATATTGGTAGATAGGTAGGTAGGTAGACAAAAAGGCAGACAGGTAGGTAGATAGGCAGGAAGGCAGGCAGGCAAACAGACAGACCTTTTGGATGGATGGATCGGATGGACGGATGGATGGATGGACAGACAGACAGAATGCGAGAGCGGCAGCACTTTGGGAAAGCGGTGGCGGTGGCTTTTCCCAACATGCTGCCGCATTCGAGGCACTGGTTCAGGTGCGGTACAACAGTCAATGGGATGAGCCTGTAGGGCGCCTCTCAACCCCCTGCTGCCTCTAGCATCCCCAAGGGGCCAGCAGAGGGGCACTAAGAGGCGCCAGGGGCGTGCTGTGCCGCTGGCCCTGCAGGTTCACCCATTGACTAGCACTGCTCTGGAGCTGGTGCCTCCAATACAGAAGCAGTGGCACGTTATGTGCCGCCGCAGCTGCATTCAACGTACTGCCCCCTGCCACCTCTTAGCGCCCCTCTGCTGGCCCCCTTGTGGATGCTAAGAGGAGGCAGGGGGCATTCAAGGCGCCAGCCCTGCAGGCTCACCCATTGACTGTAGCACCGCCCGAACCGGCAGCCAAATGGGTGAAACTGCAGGGGCGGTCGGCCTCGAACGCCTGGCCACCTCTTAGCACCCCTCTGCTGGCCCCCTTGGGGACGCTAAGATGTGGCAGGGGGTGGTTATGTTGGGGGAGGGGGGCGATGACAACTTCCTCAATGGCTCAAGGGGGTGATTCTTTCAAAAAGGTTAAGAACCACTGGTCTATAATACAATACTGTATTGGAAAATACTATTATTCCATAATGCATCAGTCTGACTTTTGATCAGCAACACATCATGTTTGTATTCCGCGCCATCATTCAAGAGAAATCTCTACCATTATTTCAGATGTAGAAGAGCAGAGAAATGACCTTGCAGAAAATATGTTTCAATCATTAATAAAATCTGAGCTTAACTCAGGAAAAAAAATGAGAAAAAAACTAAAGATTGTCCCACCTTGATTCTCCTTGGTATTAAGAGACAGAGAAGGGGAAATGCTTATATCAATAAAATAGAGTTCTAGTATTTCTTCTGATGACGGTTTCCTGACCTAGCCTATCTTGAAGGGCTGACACTACTTCTAAGACATTTCAAAGTCTATTACCAGGATGACTTCAGCTGGAACTGGCTATCATTGAAATCAGGCTTATCCCCCTCCTTGACAAAATTCAGGAAAACAATTGAACCTGAATAAGCTGTTGTTATTTCTCCATAGTATATGGACACCATCAGGGGATTTTGTTGTTGCTGTCATTTCATATATCTTTAAATGTCTTAAGTGTTTAATTTTTGAACATATCATGAATGTTTTAATATTGTATTTGTTACATCCTTTCACCATAGTTGTCTTATGGTTCTGCTGTAAACAGAGTCAGTTTTGCTGTACAAGTAGTCCTTACTCAATGACCATTAAATTGCAACAGCCGCCAGATCCCCAAAGTGGCAGCCATTGCAGTACCCATGCAGTCATGTGATCAAAATTTGGGCACTTCTTGGCAGCCTGCCCTCACTTGCAACCTCAGGAACACTTCAAATCCCTCCTACCTATCTATCACCCTGCCCTTTTGATCACCCTTACTCCACTGCCTCTGCTAACCCTACCATCCTGTGCTCCACTTACCTGTGGCCTTAATATTGGCAGCTGACCTTCACCATATTCTTCCTCCTGCTGTGAATGAGGCACACCTCACCTATCCCTTCATGAGGCAGTTACTGGCTGTGCCAGGCTGCATGTGGCCCTGTCGAAATCTCACACAACTTTCTTATAAGAGTTTGAAGCCTTCCAAAGGCTTGTGTGAAAGTTGTGTGTGATTTGGACACGGTCACATGTAATTTGAAAGAGAGTGAGTAGCAGGGCCACCAGAGCATAGGTTGGTAGGGCCAGCAGGGGCCTATGGCAGGGTTGTCAAACTCCCGGCCCATGGGCTGGATGCGTCACGTGCTGCCCACGCCCAAAACCTGTTTAGCAAAGGAAAAAAAAGTCCTGATACATCACGTGACACCACCATGATGACATGAGTTTGGCACCCCTGGCCCACTGGTGGGATTCAAATATTTTTGCCACTGGTTCGGTGGACACACTTTGCGTGTACGTGTGTGCCAAATGCGCACTTTGCGCAGAGGTGTTTGCACAGGCGCAGAGGCATTCTAACTCTCCTCCTGCAAGCCTGCATGATCCCGGTCGCTTCAGCAGCTGCTGCGCGGCACTATTCTGTGCCGCGCAAAGCAGCTGCACTTCAAATTCAGCGGATAAAGGTGCGTATGGGAGCCTGGGTGGGTGAGTGGGCCCAACAGCAGAGTGGCAAAGAGAACTGGTTCGGTCTCACTGCTCATCACTGCTACTGGCTTGCCAGAACCGGGCCGAACCGGTAGAATACCACCACTGCCCTAGTCTATGGCTTCCTGGAAAACTAAAAAAGTGCAGGTCTGCTGGATCATCAGATAGGAGCAGCCATAGAAAAGGCATGCTTCTGAGGTCCAGCTGGATGGCAAAATTTCAGAGAAGGGACCTGGAAGTGCTTGCCTATCTGATCTGGTAAGATGATCAGACAATATGGATCATTGCAAGAGTTGTGAGTTACCTTTCTTTAAATATTTCCTTTTCGATCTTTCAATAATGTTGTTGTTTTCAACAAAAAGTGATAAAATTTGCAGCGCTAATAGCCCTGTGAACAGTGACCATAGAAATGATCTTCCAAAGTAAAAAAAAATAACTAAAAGAAGAATTGGATGCACATATGTTATTCATAGAATGTATTAATTGTAAACATGTCTGCAGAAAGGGCTTATTTCATGCTGGATATATATTTATTTGGGTTTACGTGGCACATGGAGCCAAAGTCAAAACAAATGCACACAACACATTATGGCTTAGCACAATGTACAGATAGTCTTCGACTTACGGTCACAATTGAGTCCAAAATTTCTGCTGCCAAGTGAGACAATTGTTAAGCAAGTTTTGCCCCATTTTATGACCTTTTTTGCCACAGTTGTTAAATGAATCACTGCAGTTCTTAAGTTAGTGACACAGTTGTAAAGTGAATCTGATTTCCCCACTGACTTTATTTGTCAGAAGATTACAAAAGGTGATCACATGAACCCTGGGACACTGCAACCCTCATAAATATGAACCGGTTGCCAAGTGTCCAAATTTTGATCACATGACCATGGGGAGGCCGCAATGGTCATAAGTGTGAAAATGGTCATAAGTCACATTTTTCAGTGCCATTGTAACTTCGAATAGTCACTAAAAAAATGGCTGTAAGACAAGGACTGCCTGTATCAGCTCAGTCACTTTTTAAAATCCACCCTTATTATCTTCATAAGTAAGTCAAGGTGGCAAACATATCTAATATTCTTCCCTCCTATTTTTGCACAACAACCCTGTGGGGTGGCTTGGGCTGAGAAAGAGCGACTGGTCCAAAGTCTCCCATGCTGGCTTTCATGCCAGCACTAGAACATCAGGAGAGTCATCCAGGTTTCTACCCTGGTGCTTTAATCACTAGACCAAACTGGCTACAGACCCAGTTATAACATTGTATGTGTTTCTCAAAATGTCATCTATGACAGGGGTCTCCAACCTTGGCAACTTTAAGCCTGATGGACTTCAACTCCCAGAATTCCCCAGCCAGCTGGCCAGGGAATTCTGAGAGTTGAAGTCCACCAGGCTTAAAGTTGCCAAGGTTGGAGACCCCTGATCTATGAGATGCTGGGTATGCAAACAACAGTTCAGTTACTTTTCTTGAAAAGATGTTCTACAGCAAAAACAATTGAACAATTATTTCATGAATTGTATCTTTAACTTCTCTGCTATTGGAATCCTGGCGTGGATTTTTCAAAGGCCAGCTCTTGATTGCCCTAGCGATTACTGAACAATTGTTTTGTGAAGTTGTATTTAAACTTTGGACTTGTGCCTGGTTTTGAAATGCAATACACTTGTGCACTGAATGAAGGTTCCTCCTTTCTTAATTTCCCTTTACTCTCCCCCCCTCCCCTGCCTCCATCTCTGGTGTCACTATTCCTCAGCAGGCTGAGACTACAAAGCTTTGAGCCAACAACTTCTCTATTACTTCTCAGATAACTCAGTTCTTCTGATCAGATGTAGTCTTAAGAAAGCCTAATAATGTGGTGTGCATTCCAGATTCCACTTCAATAATTCACACTAGGATTGTACTTCAGTATCTTTCACTCAGATAGCTCTTATCTTGCTTTACTTTCTTGCTTCTGTTTTAAATAATTTGCTGTACTGTACAACAAACCTAGTGAAGGGTTTTAAGAAGGATTTGGTTTCTCCTTCATTTTAGATATCAGTTGGATATGTTTCCCAACTATAACTGCCTAGCTTTAGCTAGGTATGCCAATAAAGACATTGTTATCTTCTCAAGGAGAGCCAGTTTGTTGTAGTGGTTAAAGTACCAGGCTAGAAACCAGGAAACTGTGAATTGTAGTCCCATCCTAGGCACAAAGCTAGCTGTCTGGCTTTAGGCCACTCACTTTCTCTCAGACTTAGGATGGTGGCAAAATATCTTGAAAAATCTTGCCAATAAAGCAGCAAGCAGTTGCCGGGAGTCAACACTGACTCAAAGCATCTCTCTCCTCAAATAAATAAATAAAATATATATTATAGTAGGTTGTCTGCTTCTCCAACATCAATAAAGCGGATGTAAAAGACTTCTGGAGGGTAGAATATAATTCAGCACAATGCATGATAAAATTGAAGCCAACATTCCAGTTAGAGTAGATGGTCCTGCCCCAGTAGCTGGGTGCCAAACATAAAAGGTTTTATATAGGGTAAAACCAGGACTTCAAATACCCCAAAGCCAACTGACAGTCAGTGCGCAGAGCCTATCAAACTGGTGTTATGAGCACTTAGGCTCCTGTATCTTGAACCAGTTGTAGTTTCCAATGGTCTTTATAGGCAATACCACAGAGAGAATACAATAATCTAATCTGTGGCTGTAATCACTGTTGACTGGATTCTCACATTGTGGTAAACAATAAAGAGTAATAGTGTTGGAAGGGACCTTGGAAGTCTTCTGGTCCATCCCTCCTAAACCATTCTGGACAAATGGCTGTCCAATTTCTTCTTTAAAATCTCCAGCATCCACAACCTCTGGAGACAATTGATTGGTGAAAGGATGTAACCGTCAGGAAATTTCTCTAGGCTGAATCTCTCTTTGATAATTTTCCATTCTTGTTTTGCTTTCAGGTGCTTTGGAGAATAAGCTGGCCTCCTCCCTCTGTGGCCCCTCACATATTGGAAGTCTGCTGTTAAGTCGCCCCTAGTCCTTCTCTTCGTTGGACTAATTTCTGCAATTGTTCATACATTTTATCCTCCGGTCCCCTAATCACTTTCTTGCTCTTCTCTGCACTCTTTCTAAAGCATGGATGTCAAACTCATGGTGTCACATTGCCATCACATGACGTTTCGTGATTTTTTTTCCATTCACCGAGCTGGGGTGGGTGTGGCCTGTGTGTGAGATGCATCCAGCCCACAGGCCGCCAGTTTGACACCCCTGTTCTAGAGTCTCAACATCTTTTTGTATTGAGGTAATCAAAACTGGATGCAGTATTCACCTGTGCGGTATACAGCGGTCCTAACTCCTCATGTGATCTTGATACTATCCTTTGCTTTTTTTTTGGCACCTGTAACGCACTGCTGGCTCATATATAAGTGGTAATTCACTCCTACATCCCTCTCACACTTACTGAGGCTGAGCCATACTTGGCTGTAAAGTATGGAATACAAAAACAACATTAACTGCATGCACATATGGTGTTAATCCAACATCAGTCAATCAGTATTATAGTTTAGTTTAACATGCAAGCCAGGTTATTGCCTAACAACCAACAGAAATTCAAGATGTCTGGTAGGCATTTTCCAGACTTACCTAGATGTGCAAACTCCTAAATCATACATAAACCAGCAATGATCAGTTTTGCAAATTTATGTTTCTTGTTGCTCTGGAAAACATTGTGGAAATTTCAGTTGGGGCAGAAGGCTGCCATTTGATCAGAATAGAATTGACCTACTTTAGGAAGCTTCTGGCTCATAAAAAGACGGACAAGTAAATCTTTTAATTTATATAAAGTCGAGAGTCCTCCTTAGGAATGCTTTGTTTCCTATGGTCATCAATTCCATTTTGTTCAGGTTTAGCTGCAGTGTATTACTGTGCACTCAAACAATCATTGAGGCTAACAATCAACATTCCCAGTGTGATCATTAACAAAAATTACCCTGGGTAATCAAAATATGTATGCTTTATTCAAAAAATCCTTAATGGCTGCATCCAAAGCAGCCTCAGATAAAACAGTGTTTTAAGGAAGGATTAAAAAAAAACTCTGATCCACAATGTCACAATTTTATCTAACTTAAATCGATCCTGTGTATATTAACACCATAAATAAATTCTACCAGCACAGTGCACAGGATTCAGTCTTAAAGAATCAAGAGGTTGCTGTGTTTTAAAATGAAAACCCAGTAAATTTGGAATATGCATAACTCAAGTTAAAATATGTAAGTTGGCAATCAGCTGTAAGAAAACTTTGATTACTCATTTCCAGTCATATATCTTATTGTGATTGGACTTAATTGCAATTTAATGCATACTATGCATCACTTTTGAATGAATATCTCACGCTGGCCACTCTTGTGGTAGCAGATTATACTATAAAATCAGCTCTTGACTGATATGTTATTTGTGCTCCCTCTCCCTCCCTCTCCCTCTCCCCTCTGACTAGATTTGGAGTTGCTCTGGTCAGCAGTGGGCTGAGTCCAACAAAAGAGTAAAGCAACATCAAAGGAAAACATCATGCAGATTTAATGGTGCACTAAGAAGAGTTAGCATAATAGTTGAGAGCCAAGATCTCCCCATTCCCTCACTACCTTAATGAATAACTTTACTTATAGTATATAGAAATACATGTAAGTCAGATGTGCATACAGATGCAAAAGTACAGATGGAAAATCCTAGCACAAGAGTTGCATAAAAATCAAGATGCATTAGCAGAATCCAAAACAGAGACAAATAGAAGGTGACAAATTATATAATTGGTAAGTAATCTCCACAATCAAAAGGACTGTGTGCCAAATTAATTTTCTGCATGGCTCAAAAAAACTAATACAAGGTATGGTGCCTCTAGGATATACAGAATAACAAGGTTGGAAGGCCCTATCTAAGCAGGAGGCCCTAATCCATTCTGGACAAAGAGCTGTCCAATCCCTTCTTCTAAAATCTCCAGTGTTGGAGCACCCACAACTTCTGAAGGCAAGCATTTTGACTGATTAATTGTTCTCACTGTCAGGAAATTTCTCCTTAGTTTTAGGTTGGATCGCTCTTTAATGATTTTCCACTGCTACTTCTTGTCTTGTCCTCAGATGCTTTGGAGAATAGGTTATTCCCCTCTTTGTGTCAAACTTACAAGTCTTGGAAGATTGCTATCATGTCATCTCTAGTCCTTCTCTTTGTTAGACTAGACATACCCAGTTCCTGCAACTGTTCACCATATGTTTCAGCCTCTTGATCCTTAATCATCTTTGATATTCTTCTCTGTACTCTTTTGAGGGATTGCTCTCCCCCTCTCCCGGTGGGCTTCCCACGGTGAGCCAATTCCACACAAAACCTCTCCAGTTCTGTCATGGGGTGAGAGAGCCCAGAAAGGTGGACTCAGCCCCTTTTATTAGGTTTTCTCTAAAGCAAGCAGTTACAGTACAAGAAGCTCATTCTTATTGGTTACATATTACACTTAATACCATATTTGGTTATTGTGATATAATGAAGGGAAGAAAAGAAAAGCGGCTGTAACAGGCATGTAACTTTTGCTGATATGTACCTATCATGTTAGCCACCTTATCAGTGGTGGGTGCAAGCGCTATCTAGCTACTGGTGAAATGCAGGTGTGAGCATCAAACAAAGTTGCTACAATTTGTGTGGAGCAAAGATGTTACATTCTGTGTGCGAGAAGTTGTTACATATTGCGGCTACATGGTTGGAAAAACAAACAGACAGTGTGGCTTTGTTCTCTGCTGCTAACTTTGCTCAGCTTTTACAGAAGCCTGCATAATGGCTGATACAAAGACAATTAATGATTTTATAGCAACACTCTTTCTAGTGTCTCAACATCTTTTTTGTCTCATAGTGACCAGAACTGGATGCAGTATTTCAAGTGTGTTCTTACCAATGCAGTATATGGCAGTACCAATGCTTCACGTGAAGTAGATATTATTCCTTTGTTGATGCAGCCTAGGACTGCATTTGCTGTTTTGGTAGCTGTAGCACACCTCTGGCTCATACTTAAGTGGTTGTCCATTAGGACTCCTAGATCCTTCTCATAGTTACTATTGTTGAGCTGGGTAGCATCTATTCTATACCTATGCATTTGTTCCTTCCTCCCTTAACAGTAAAGCTTACTTTTCTCATCACTGAATTGCATTTTGTTTGATAGGGTTCTATAACCAATGAACCAATGAAAAGGGCCTTGGTGCGGGCTGTTAATAGCCTAGCACTTAGTTCCAGCTGCCTGTAATTATTGCAGGCACGAATCCCACCAGGCTCAAGGTTGACTCAGCCTTCCATCCTCTCGGGGTAGGTAAAGTGAGGACCCAAGATTGTTGGGGGCAATAAGCTGACTTTTTAAAAATGCCGCTTAGTAATAAGCAGGCATATACAATGGAAGGAAGGCTATTGCTGAGCGCATTGGGTTGTATCCCCAAAATTGTAAGCTGCCCTGAGTCTCCGGAGAAGGGTGGGATATAAATATGAATTTAAAAAAAAACTTCCCAACTCCCTCTGTGCTGAATATAGTCTTATAGAACCTTGACGTTTGGTCTGTTAAGGTAATTCTTTCACTCTCAAGATCCTTACTTCAATGATTATAGCCCATATAATGAGGGGAAAAGGTGGATTGTTTATGATTGGCAGCTGATCAGAGATGTAAATTTGTTTTTATCCTTATCCTTAGGTTCTATAAAACTGAAACTGTGCAAAAGTGTTTTGGACTTATGGGATGAATGACACACATCTCCCAACAGTGCATCTCTTTTCAAAGATTTCCTCTTTCCATGTTGCAATTGAGCTATAATATATTCCCTGTGGAATGACAACAGGGGCTTGTTTGAAGGCTTAATTGGTCTATGTGTATATGTAAGAGAGTGATAGATTGTTTGTGTGCTGGCATGTGACCTACCCATAGATTTGCTTGTCAGCTTTAAGATGCCCAAACAAGTAGGTCCCCACAAAAGAGGCAAGGGTGAAAAGAGAGTTAGCTAGAAACCTGGAAGGAGATGTTTTGCTTTATCCACAAGAATTATTAGGACACATCCAGAAGAATATTTTGTAGCAGGTGGTGTTAAATCAAGTTAATGGCATTTATAGGGAAATAACCTTTTGCAGGGCACCTGCTTCATGTAAACACAACCTCCTCCTATGTTTTCCTTCTTTTTCTGAGAGAGGTTGAAAATCTTGAAGGATCCTCCCCTCAAACATTACAGAATAATTTCCCCATAGACTACTCATTACATTTTAAGTAGTTAATATAGTACTTCTTTTAGCCAACTGTGGTCTAAATCAGTGGTTCTCAGCTTGTGGTCTGGGGCTCCACAAAGACTTGAAGAAATGTTATGATTTAAATCGTAGGTCTTGGGAGTCTGTGACCATGGTCCATAGCCACAAAAGGGGTTTAATGGGGTGAAGGGGGGGGTGAAGAAAAGGTTAAGAACCACTGACCTAAATAAACAGTACTTATTATTTTAGCTAGTTGATTCTCAGTGGTAAATCCATCTACTCTAAGAACCAACTCTACTTTTTTATACCTTCTCATTTTCTTCCCCTCCCTGCAAATACCTCCAGTTAAAAATGTGCAGCTGTAGTACAACCACAACTGGGATTGTAGCACAAAACCAAGGAGTAAGTATTTTCTTCTGATTCTAATTCTGGGAAAATCCTTCCTCCAGAATTTCATACTGGGAAAAGTGAAATAATCTACTTGGTGACAGAATGTCATTAGGAGTTTACAAACCTGGAACATGTTCTGCTCCGTAAAAGTACATTCAACATTTTGTGTTGCTAAATTGTCATCTTCATGTTATGGCTGCAAACCAACAAAGGACTACAGTATTAACAACATGATCATTGCTAGTCACACTGAATGATGCAATGAATGCAACACATTACCTCATTGGCTGGGGCAGCCCAAAATTTCCTTGGAAATCTATAGTAACTCCTCACATTCTGTTTCCTGTTTTAGGAATAATGTGACCATTGTGTGTGATGCTAGAGTAATATTTGCTTTAAAAAAACCCTTCACTAAGGTTTTGAAAAACCTAGTGAAAAAAATTCTAAATGGTTATTTAGAGTTCAGCATCTGCTCTGGTGACTCTTCGTATGGAATAGGGCAAAGTCTAGTCATTCATAGCACGCTAGTTTACCACATCTGTGTCACATGCATTTTGAAAAAAAAAAGTCTAAACATCTCAAAAGTTATTTTCGAAACCAAAATGCATTGAAGCCTCAAAATTCTAATGAGAAAGACAACAAGCCAACTCATTGTGAAAGTAATGAAGAGAAAGCCTGCAGATACTGTATGTTATGTATGTAGGTTTGAATGTCATTGGTTTAGTTTGAATTGTTCTTGTAAAATGTCAAATATGATTGGTTTGAAAAGTGCGGGAAAACCCTGCACTCTGATTGGCTGGCAACTGCGGCTGCTGGCTATAAGTAGCAGCCATAGCCCAGCCAAGACGGGTCCATTCGAGCTATAGTCACTAATAAACTCTTCACTGAAGCTCTTTGCGTCTGACTCTTCATGCAAACTTAACACTGTATAAGAGTGGAAACGCATGGGGGCAATATCTAGCAGAGAATATGGGGGATTTGGAAACATGGTGAGGACATTTCTTCAGCTCTGCTAGACTAAGGGAAAAACTTTTACATATAGAAAGGCATAATAAAAGCAAATAATATAAACAATAATTTACCTGGGAAAAATGGGCTTCTACATTCTATTAATACTGTCTATCTCACAGAAGGAGAGTCTGCTGTTCTAGATCTGGTTTAAAAAGCCCTCTGCAATATCTCATCCATTTTTGTCTATGGCTTCACTTACCAGATTTATCCTTTAGGATAACTCTAAATATACTTAGGACTTGAGGGTATCTTTATGAGATTTTCATAGTGAAATCCTGAACTTCAAAATGACTATCAGATTTCCAACTTGCATAACTTCTGTGGTGTATGTTATCATTGCTCTCCTACAGGATGAAGGCAGTGTAATAATCTCATCTGATTTAAAGAGGCATCTTTACAAGAGAGAGGAACATGTAAGAAGATCTAGTCTACTCTTTAATAAGTAAAGAATTTGGGTGATACAAGACCTTCTTGTATCCAATGGAGAACATTTTCCTCCTTGGGAACTTGAAGCCCAGTTGTTATTAAAAATGAAAATCTGTCTCTGGCTTTCAGTCAGTTTCTTAGAAAGGATAAACGTTTAAAAGGAGTGTAGGAGGAAAAAGAGCCAACAAAGAGAATCTTTTTCAGATGAAACTCTTCCTGTCACCAGGATCAGAAGATCTGTGCCATTCAGTCTAATATAGGCATGACAGAAACATGGGTGAGCTATTCTGATTAATTCTGTATTTTGCATATTGGGCATACCCTCTTTTTTATACACCATCCTTGTTCCATTTAGTATTTTTCAAGTTTGTTTAATTGCAGTATCTATAATCCATACTGAGCATTATAAGAATTGTAATCCAAGATAACTAGAGGGCATTAGGACAAAAAGGATAGGTTTTCATACTACAGAAAAACTTATGATTAGCAATTATATTCTAATTTTTTATATGACTCAGAAATGTCTCATGTAGCAAATGTGAATCTTCAGAACTATAGCAACCAAATATTTAAGAGAGCTACCTAGAATCATTTTATTTAAAATATACTTAAAATGGCCAAAGTAAGTAAATAACGTTAGGAGAATAAACAGTGAACGGTAAAATAATTGCTATTAGCTACAAAATCTCACAGGGTAATTACCTCCATGTTTCTTTACATATAAGCCTTTTTTGTTCAGGGAGACTTTCTCCCAAGTATGTGTAAGACTACTGAGACATGCTTGTTGTTTTCAATTCTTACTTCTGACATTTAGGTTGGCAGGAACATTTATTCATCTCCCATGAAACCAGAAAAGCTTTTCTGCGGATATCACCACATTCTGAATTGGATCCTTAATTTTAAATTAGTGCCTTCACTTAAATATACAAGTTGAAAAATCCAATCAGTTCACAATGAAGTTAGGAACAAGAACCTGTTCTTGCACCATTGGCCATTGGCAAAGAATCGCTATAAGACTTTTAAAAGCAATTTAATAGTTATACTTATTTTGTAAGTTAAAGCTTACAAAATAGAGAGCCAATATAAAGAAAACCGGAACTACTCCTTCATTTGCCAGTCTCATTTAAAGTGCATATTATAACAGTTTGGTTTGTATGTGGAGCAATGTTGAAAATCAACAGTTCCAGAGTGGGTAAGGAAGAAGTAAACAATTTTCTTTCTTGCTGTGGATCGCTGGGAAATTTGTCCTCCAAAGAACATGGATGAACTCCCACTGTTATTTTTTACTCCATTGTCATGTCTAGTTTGGCTCTAAGGGAGAAGTGGTGTGTAACAACTGAATACTTAAAATGATTAAAATAATTGCATTTACATTTTAAATCAGTGGGGGGGATCTTGATTTTGTGTTTTGTTTTGCAGAAAGCTGCTTTCAGTGGGAATAATTATTCAGTGGGAGAGAAATGCAAAAATATGACATTTTAAAACTATTCCTATACATTTAAATGGAGCTAGCATGTGTAGTAGAAAAAGTTGCCCATTTGTACTTTATGCTATTGTGCTAGCTTCATCAGCAGAGTTCAGCAAATTCATCACTACATAGTTTGCTCAACTGAAACAATTTTTTTCTTTTCAGACAACCTGTCTCTGTTCTGGATTGTTTATTCAGAGCCTTTGGTTAGCAGTGACTAATTTCCTTGAGAAATACCCCTGAGATTACCTTTGATGAAATCCTGCCATAATCTCTCCGAAAATCATTGCAAGCCTATTATTCTGATACTGGCATGGCTAGTTGGACACTCACTTTTTTTCCCTCATGTAATTTTTCAAATTCTCAAATCTTTTGCACCAAAAAATGTCACTTAAGGCAAGGATCATGTCATGAATCTTTTTTTTGGCATTTTGCTTTTAATTTAAGATACATAAAGTCTTTTAATTCCTTTGCCATCCCCCTCTCTCTAAAATTTCTGCAAAACTACAGCATAATGTATACATGGCTTCTTAGTTATCTACAATAGAAATCAAAATTTTATGAGGCAATATTGATATCCTACAGATTTTTGGTTTTGTTTTTCTTTTGAATAAAAAAGGGTTCTGTGATTCTACCTCATTCTCAAAGTGATTAGGGGTGGCTTTAGAATTTTTTTGTTCACACGTTAATTGTATATATTTATTATAATTTACTCACCCAATAATGAATAAGACAAATTATTTGTTCAAGTAATAAGATAGCAAAACATTTAAAAAGTAAAATATATTAATATGTAGCAAAAGAAATAATATATAGGAAAAACATCCATCTACTATGGTGGCATTTCACCCATAAATGATATTAAAAATATCTGGGTTAAATCATTTGTGGAAGAGGAATTAGTGTGAGAAGGATGCATTAGGAAAGGATATTACACAGAGGTGCAAGGAAAACAAACTGAATCTTGATGGTACGCTACAGGTAGGCTCCTTAAACATTAACACAATCACATAGAGATATACCCATCACCACCATGACACCCAGGTAGTTTTCTGGAAATAATATTAAACATCTCCATTCTCTTCTTTGTTGGAATACAAACCAAATAATTCACCAAAATAATGATAGTGGGTATTGGTACTTAGGGCCAATATTCTAGTCACTTGGCTTTAAAGACAATTCAGTATATAGCTCTTTTCCATGGATGGGCTCAATATGATTTCCCTTGGAAGCAAAAGTTTTATTCTTATTATAAGTAATGCCAGAACTGGAGTCCAGGAAAAAAAATCCTTTAAGAAGCACTATTGTATGTGATGTCTGGCCTCTTTTGTTTCCTCAAATGTTTTTGTTGCTTGATATGGCTTTTCACAAAGCTGTCTCTTGAGAAATTTTTGTCCTTTTACTAACCTCTTTTGTTCCAACAGATCATTAATTTTATTTCATATTAGGTGTGCAGACATAAACACACATTTTAGTATATTTCATTGTTTCCTATGCTTAAATAGTGGAGTGGTTAGACTTCAAATGCCTCAGAGAGTCTCTAAAGCCCAAACAAACAATTGTTTGATTTGAAAATGACTGGGCTGCTGCAGCAAAGTAGTGAAATCTGTTGCAGCCCAGCTAAAACTTTCCAGAACATCTGTTACAATAACTGCTTTCAGAATTGAAATCAGGACCATCCAAGTTGCAGGGACCTAAAACTAATGGTTTGAATAGGAAAAATGTAACTCATGTGATATTAGTTCAAAACAGATTAGTTTATATTTGTCCTTCTCATTCACGGAAGTTTAGAATAGAAATTAGAATTACAAAAATAAAACATGGAAATGGATAATCATTAAACCTGTGAGTGTAGATGAGTAATTTCCAAAATATAAAAGGCATTTCTACATGGGCCCATTATTCATGGGCATCTGCCAAGGCTGTGGCATCGCAGCATGTTGCACATATAATGCAATACTGAAAGCCATGAAAACTTCACAACTCCTGTCACCCCAGCCAAGGTGGATAATAGTAAAAGATGACAGGTCAATAGTAAAAGATGTAGGAATGTTTTCTGAAATGGTATGCTTCCTAGATAAAATCCTAACCAACAAATTGTAACTTCCACTTTCTGTGACTTCTGTCTAGTGAAACCTGCTCAAAATTAAGACCTAAATTATTGTAGCAAATTATTGTATCTCATATATGTCCATCACAGTTTTTTATATGGTTGCAAAGTTCATGAATTTATTACAAAGATTCGCAAGCAGGTTGCAGGCATACAACCCTCAATGTTAATATCTTGCAAAATGTTTATTAATCAGATGCTGATAGACAAAAGGCCTGCTGTATCAAACCATATCACAACAGCTGACAATCCTGCCCATGGTGACAGACATTTGGGACTAATAAGCCAAGCTACCTGTTTTTCTCAAAATCTGTGTAATCTTCTTTACAACTAACCGTTGACAATCATCACTGCATCCTAAAGACTGAAATTTGCAGATTAATTATGTACTGCATGAACAAGTATAGGAAGGCAAGGGATACTTTTTTTCCATACAAGTAGAAAATAGGTTTCCTCCTATAGCAACCAGTTGGGTTTCTATGTTGGGTACAGAAGGAGGACAAAGTGTTCCATTCTGTAACTGACAGCTGGTTCCTTCACTTGCTTCTCATTTGTGTTACAAGACTCATATTTTTTTTTAATTACATTTATATGCCGCCCTTCTCCGAAGACTCAGGGCGGCTTACAATTTCTGGGATACAACCCAGTGTGCTCAGCAATAGCCTTCATTCCATTGTATATGCCTGCTTATTACTAAGCGGCATTTTTACAAGGTCAGCTAATTGCCCCCAACAATCTTGGGTCCTCAATTTACCTACCCCGAGAGGATGGAAGGCTGAGTCAACCTTGAGCCTGGTGGGATTCGAGCCTACAATAATTGTAGGCAGCTGGATCTTAAGAGCAGGCATTTAACAGCCTGAGCTACCAAGGCTCATATTTACCAAGGCTCATATTTAAAAGGAAGCTGAGATGTAGGCCCAGAAATTCAGTTTAAATTAAAAAAAGAAATCTTGGAATTATTGGTGCTTACTTTTCTTACAAAAACAACTCTTCAGTTGAAGATTTTCTTTTCAGTTTCAGAAGTAGTCAACCCACCATGCCATACAAATAAGCTCCTCCCTTAGATGGTTTTCTTTAGGTCTGAGGTGAAAATGTATCTTGCTTGATAAAAGACAAGACTTTTGCCTATTATGGCCCTAATTAAGAGCAAGGTGGGCAACATGTTAGTTTCAAAAACTTTCTTCAAGAAATCATCCGATCTTTGATAAGAATGAAGAGACAGACGGGGTAGATGAAGAGAAAAGAAGTCACTTTTCTTCACTAATGATAGAAACTACTGTAAAAAAAACTTGTTTTAGCTATAATTCTCTGATAGAGAATTCATCTCTAGCATTTAGGCAGAAATCCTGCACATACAAATTAGACCAGCAGGAGGAACCAAGTGGCACAGTCATGACTAAGTAAGTATCAGTCTCGTGTCATCTGAGCACAGTCACTAAGATCTGCTGTGGTGCTACTACTCCAATGGTGGGATTCAAATTTTTTTACTACCGGTTCTGTGGGCATGGCTTGGTAGGTGTGGCAGGGGAAGGATATGGTAAAATCTCCATTCCCACCCCACTCCTGGGGGAAGGATACTGCAAAAATCACATTCCCTCTCCACCCCACTAACCTGCTTTCCAGCTCCGTTCTCCTCTGCAGGACAACAAAAGAAGATCCAGCTGATCAGCAAGGACTCTGGAGGCAGAGAATAGATGGGGGCAGGGCCGGTCAGAGGTGATATTCCAAACTACTCAAAATTTCCCCTACCGGTTCTCCAGAACTGGTCAGAACCTGCTGAATACCACCTCTGTACTACTCCATAGAACTGATCAACCAAGAAGGAAGCTGGGTCACTTTTACTAAAGCACAGAGATGAACCTAAACATCTGGAAGGCACAGGCAGGAGCCCAGCTGTTGGTGAATGCTGTGTTCACCTGATTGGCTCAGGTTAAACATTTTATATTGTGTGAATGAAGCCTATGTAAATAGGTTTATTTTAAATACAAATATTTTAAATACAAATTACCTGGAAAATAATAATATAATAGGATTAAAGAAAAACCAGACATATGCTATCATATTGTGGCGCAGCAATTCAAATGGAAGTTATGGTTATAAAGTATGAATTATGTAAATGTGGAAAAAATACTGGATTATGTAAATATGATTGTAGTTTTTTTTCACATGATATTATTATTTTGAGCCCCATATTGTACCTAGCACTTGAAAATTAACAATTGGACAACATAAATGGATTCTCTTTTACCATGGCCAAAGGACTGATATTGCAGCATTGGAAAGATAAATATGCAGAAGAGCCTTGGATCGCGACCTTAATCTGTTCCCAGACTTTGGTCGTGGCCTGATTTAGTTGTGTCCAGAAGCTTGACTGACTGTGCATGCATGCAGTAAAAAAATGGCACCAAAGGCAAAATCTGCACGGAAAGGGAATCTTTCCACGCTGATTTTGTTTGACACCCAATTTTTGATTCGTGACCCAATTAAAAAATCGGGTGAATTTTTTGTTCGCCACCCGATTTGGCTGCGAACAGGAGCATTCACAACCTGAGGTTCTGCTGTATAGCCCTTTTTACTTAATGAACTGATTCCACTTTTCAGTTAAGAGTGGGTTGCCAATAGACATATACTTTGTATGGACACATACACAGCAAAATATGGGGCTCGTTTATACAAATTAGGTATAAAGAGTTAAAAGGTAGATTACTATATTAGTTATAGTTATAAAAAATGTATTATAAATACATATGTACTTCAATACAGCATCGAGGTCCAATCGCCCAGTGCGCTCCTACAGGCAGGCCCTCCTGGGGGTGCTGTCGACCAGACAATGTCAGTTGGCGGTCCCCTGGGGGAGGGCCTTCTCTGTGGGGCGCCCACCCTATGGAACCAGCTGCCCCTGGGGCTGCGGTTGGCTCCTGACCTACGTTCCTTCCGCTGCGATCTAAAGACCTGGCTGTTTTTGCAGGCCGGCCTGGATTGAGAGTGACTGGGGCTTTTAATTTGGTATTTTAGCATAATTGAATTAGTGATTTGGATTGGATTAATATTTTAATTATTGTTGTATGTATATTCTTGTGTGAGCCGCCCCGAGTCCCCCCCGGAGATGGGGCAGCATATAAATAATAATAATAATAATAATAATAATAATAATAATAATAATAGCATTAGATAACTACCGTATTTTTTGCACTATAAGACACTCCAGACCATAAGACGCACCTAGCTTTTGGGGAGAAAAACAAGAAAAAAAATCTGCCTCTGCCTCCCAGCAATTTGCCTCCTTGCAGCAAACAGCAAACAGCCTGGTCAGCTTCAGCACAGCCTGATTTAGCACGAGCAGCTGATTGCTAGTTGGATTGGCCCCCCTGGAATACCACTGATCCGCTGTTCCAGGCCCAGGGGATTGCCACCGCCAATCACTGTCTATCACTGCCTCCATGCACCCCATTTTCAGCCTCCGTGCATCCCATTTTTGGCCTCCGTGTGTCCCGTTTTCAGCCCATTCCAGGCAGCGGTGAGTGGTGGGTATTCCAGGAGGCCGATCCAACCGCCAATCAGCTGCTCATGCTAAATCAGGCTGTGTTGAAGCTGACCAGGCTGTTTGCTGCAAGGAGGCAAATTGCTGGGAGGCAGAGGCTGAAGGGTGGGGGCTGGCAAGGGGGCAAGGCTTCAGCAACATTCGTTCTATAAGACACACGGACATTTCCACCCACTTTTTTGGGGGGGAAATGTGTCTTATAGTGCAAATAATACGGTATGAAATATAAATAAAATTGTAACTATTTACAACTAATATGCCTTTTTTGTTTTTCTGTTACATTTTTTCATTAAAAAAATCTTTTCTGTGTATTTTCTTTGAAAATGCATGCATTTTTATCTTTATGTCATTTTTTTAAAAGCAGGAAAACAATAAATAAATATATAAATGGAATTATAGAAATGTGGCCAATTCCCTTTAAAACCACTCTCCCCAAGAAGAAAAAGTGAATTCAAACATTTCCCCTTTGAAGATGATGATGTGTCCTGAAGAACCAAAGTACCTTAATATACTGTACTTCCTATTTAAAAAGTACTAAAACCCAATCCAGTGTTGGTTATGTTGCCTTCTACTGGTAAGTTCAGAGAAAAACAGCCCATGGCGTTTCTACAGGGGTGCTTTTTAACCATCAGATTTTTGCACAAATATCTGTCTCTTCTATAGAGTTACCTAGTTATCTGCTGTCTGATATGAGGTGATATAAGTTGCAAGAATATCACATTTTCTCCAGTCGTCGGCTATGTATTTTGAATCTGGGAAAATGCCATTCTTCCTCCCAGGAAAACAGGACTGCTGCAGTGCAGAAAAATGAATATTTTTGTTTTAAATTCTATAAGAGAAGTGGCTATGGATGAGAGTGCCATGAAGCTGTGTTACAATGGAACAGGGGATACAAGACTTCTATCTTCTGCCCCTTAAGATGAGACGTTCTCTCCTGTTCCACATTCTAATACAGAAGAGCTCATTCAGTCTTTTTAAAATAGGAAATGGTGGGAAAGGGATCCATGGCTATTAGCCTTGAGGGCAGTGAGGTGGCCCTTAAAGCCATCTGCTGGGAGACTATCATTCAATAGATGTTCAACGTTATCAAAGCTAAAGTACTTATAGGAATTGAGCAAAGGACATTTTCTTCATCCTGGACTCCCTTTAAATACATTTTGTGGCCATGGACTATGACCATGGAACCCTAAGACTTAAGATTTAAATCATAACATTTCTTCAAGCCTTCACAGACTCCCTGTGGTGGCATTGCAGCCCCCTCCAGGAGTCCACAGATCCCAGGTTGAGAACCACTGAACTGGATATTTTATAGAGACATACTCTTAAAATGAAGGATAGAAGAAAATATAGGACCCAAATCAAACATACTATGAAGGTTTCAGATTATATCTTAGAATTACTAATGACCTAGTCACTTTGCGATTGGACTAATGTAATGTGGTCTACATGAAGCTGCCCTTGAAAGTTACAGCTGGTCCAGAATGCAGTGATGCAGGCAGTGTTGTGTCTTGTGGCACCACTGCCATGTAAACTGGTTGCTGGTAAGCTTCTGGTGCAGTTCAAGATGCTGTTGGAAGAAATGTCCATCTGGGTTCAGTTCCAAGTGGGGAGAAAGACACTGGGAACATGGAGGCTGTTTGGAAAGATGGTTTAATGGTGGACAGGATCACATTCCTTGGAGCTCTTGGGTGAAGAAAAAGGGAAGAGATGCTGAGAGTCCCTGGGTTTTATACCCTCTCTGGCTTTGAACTACCTGGGGCACAGGAAGAGTATCCTGATTGGTTGCTGTCAGAGTTCATAGCTAGCTTTGTAGGTTGTCTGTGTGCTAAGTTTGGTTGAAACTTGGTGGGTGGTGCAATAAAGGGCAATTAAATGGCTCTGCCTGAAGGAGGTAGACCTTCATTATATAGAATAGACTGACCCAGGCCTTAATGGCCCATTAGCAAAGGGGGGGGGGCTGAGTTTCTGCCTCTCTGAGTTTCTACATCTCTTTTAGGGGAAATATTCTGCCATTTTAATATATCCTAAAGTATTTCATTTTTCTAGGAGAGTGGTGGGTTTTAACTTCCAACAATGCTGATAAAGTCCTTCATGGCATAGGGTTTTTGAGGAACTGCTGATCTCATCATGTTTTTGGCCATTCAATAAAATCAGGCCCACTTGCTCTCTTTAGAGCTATTCAGATAAATAATTCCAGAGGTACTTGTCCTCTGGAATGATCTTCCGAAGATCTGTTAAAACATGACTCTTCTACAGGCCTGATTTTAGGTGGCTGTGGAACCATGTTGGTGGGTGGGTGGGTGGATGGATGGACAGATAGATAGAAGATATTGTATAAATGTTTGCTTTGTGTTTTTGTTTTTAAAATGATAAACTGGCCAGAATAAGCTTGGAGTTGGGCTGTTCTCTAAATCTAATAAAAGAAAGATTATCTTGATCTGTGTCAAAATACAAGTTCCTTTCTAGGAAAGGAAGAGAAAAATGGCAGGTTTTATATTAATGTTGCTAGTATAAAGCTCAACCATATGCATGGCTATTTTGAAAAATATTTATGTTTCTCAAAGTAGGCAAACTTCTCCTATAGAGCAGCAAGTGGTTTCAAAACAGGAAGCTAGGGTAAGAATAAATTGACAGTTCTGACAATGGAGGGAAGTAAGTACTGAAGGCTATCCACTGGGAATTCTTCAAGGTACATAAAAAGCAAAGGCAATGGGGTTGTTTAGAAGGAAATTATATCCAGAAAGGTTTAATTCAAATCCTGGGAGGGTAAGTTTATGAAAGGTTACCTACTATCACAACTAAATTGAACCTCCCTGTTCAAAAGCCAAATAATACATCTTTTCATATCAGAAGTGACTTGGAACAGTTCTTTGTGCCCTCTCACTCAGTTTCATCTAGGATTACTATAGTGCAGCTAAAAGTTTTTTTCTTTTTCTTTGGCAATTTGTAGGTGCCCAATTTGGGGGCACCAACCAAGGAAAAACAAGTATCCAAGTCTCCCTCAGTCTGTCATCCTTCGATATATTGCAGTACCCACAGAGGCCCATGCTCTCCAGTCACTGTTCTGGCTGAAGAAGATGGGAACTGTAGTCTACCAATGGACACCAGGCTGAGGACACAGAATAACAGAGTTGGAAGGGACCTTGGAGGTCTTCTAGTCCAACCCCCTCGAGCAGGAGATCCTATACCATTTCAGGACGACTGCAAACAACCAAGAAAGCAGGAGAGAGGTTCTCCGGATGTCCATCCTTAGAACTCGAAAAAAGGAAGGCGTTAAAGACCGCACAAGAATTGCTTCTCTGCAAGTCTGGACTTGCCCTGCCTTCGACCGGTTGCGAGGTTTGGCTTTGGGCGAAATGCAAGGGCAAGAAATAGGTAAGGTTTAATATACAATCTTCTGCTGCAGGTCTCCAACTGATTCTCGCCGTCTTTGCGCCACGGTTTGGGGAAAGGAGGCGGTAGCCCCGTCCTCGCCCCGTTTCCCAGCGGCTTTTGGAAACGGCTCTCCAGCCTTGCCTGGCTGTGAACCGCGATCACGAGCCGGGCTCCACAAATTACCCACGTTGTGACAGCCCCGAGCGCCGCGAGCTGGGAACGTGCGCGCCTGCCGCTCCCCATTGGCTAGATCCCCTCCCTGACGTCACGGCGGGGGAGGCGCGTCTTTCATCAGCTGTGCGGGTAATGCCAGGAAGCGAGTGCCTTTTTGGAAACAATACCGTGTGGTGCTAAGCGGCGGCGCCTCAGGTTGCAAGCCCGGGGACTTTCCGGCTCCCGCTCTTTCCGCTGGCGGCTCTTGTTGGCGCTTCAAGCAGCAAGCAGACCAGATGAAAGGCGGGATCCGTTGCGGAGGGTTCGCAGATCGCCGCTTTGAATAGGCGACCGGGACTCCTTGGATCTTGTCTGACCGGGTACGATCGTAAGCTTCTGCAGCAGAGGCGCAGTCGGGGCAGCAGGTCAGTATTTCGGAGTTGTGGAGGGGCGAGCTGGGAGGGGAGGACTTGAGTGACAACTCCGTTATTTGTATGTATAAGTTCTGTTATTTATAACTTCTAAATCACACCGTGCTCCTTGGGATTTGGATTTACTTATAGTGAGCTAGTCGCTCGAAAATTTCAGGACAGGGACGGGAAAAAACCCTCTCAGAGTCCCGCGAGAGCCTTCGTTAGAGATGCAGGCATCGTCGGATTCTTCTACTTGATAAGTTCTGGGGGTCTCCGTACGCAGTTTAAGGAAGTTACTTCAATGCAAGGGGCTTCTTTCCCTCCAACCCACCTCCAGTCATTTAAGTTATCTTCCCCAAAGGTGGTTTTCTGTGTATGATTCGGGTTTACAATTGCAGGGGCTAGCATTATACAAAATATTCATCGAAATATATATTTGTGTATACACACACACACGCACACACAAATATATATATACTTATAGTCCTTACTTGGCTTAAAGTAAAAGTGAGGGGGAAGAGGGGGTGTGTCATGGCTACTTGGCTTTCAATACTGCTTGACAGGCAGGACCCAAAGAATGAAAACTTCTTTTCTTTGATTTTTGTTTGCTGCCCATTAAAGTTGTCCAAGATATATAAGTACAACAAACTAGTAGGACCACTGCAGCTGAAATTTGTGCCAATGGTTCGTGATAGTTTTAGGCATACAGAAAAGATGGGATGGAAACAAAGATAATTTGTTATGTAGTGAAATAGTTGTTCGGATACCAAGACTATAGCCATCTTAAACAGTTCCCACATAATCATTAAGGAACGCAAATTTGTGTTCTGCAAAATAGAAAAGAGACACCTGGTTTTGCAGAACTGGCCACCAATGTGCTACAATTGAAGTTTTAATACTTGAAGACTCAGTTTATTTTATGCACCATGGATGCTGTAAGGTCTTGCTATACTCATTTGTATAAAATATGAGTATCTGTTTTTTTTTCCTCCTTCCTTTTTCACAGTAAGAATTTGGTTTCACCTCTTCCTGGACTGATATAATGCATTTCAACCTTAAAGATTTTTTACAATTGAGTCATTTAAGCACAGAGCAGAAGGCAAAAGGAAGAGCTAAAGAAATAATGAAATCACCTTGTCACTTTGTTTTGGTTAACTGGCATGCACGTGTGTTTTGTCCACCCCCACCCTCTTCCTTGTTCTTCCATTCCTGAACGAAGGCAAGGGGTTGTATATTGATTTTTTCCCCCCTGAGAGAATGCTAGAGGCAATGGAAGAATGCCTGCATTGTATGGTTCCTCAACAGGTGTTTCCAAGTGGAAAGAACTGCAGAATTGGTTTCATTCTTTCACATTCGGGGTTGTGAAGGTGGTTGCTGAATTGATTTCCTTCTTTCTGAAGAGCATGAGGGTTATTTATTATGCTTCTATAGCATTTCAGGAAATATAAAACTGCTTGCTTGGGACTTTCAGGGGATTCCAGTCCAGGTGCTCAGATGTGCTGAATGGTATCAATATAATTGCATCGTGTGCACTTAAATCCCCAGGATGTTGCCTTTGGATACCAGTGTATATGTGGGTACTTTCCTTGCCACTTTCTGCCTCACTCTTATTTTTTTTTAAAAAAAGATTATTTTAATTCTAAACATCTAGAATCATTTTTATTTCTCAAGAGTGCCCTTGCATTTCATGAAGGCATTCTTGGAAAATAAAAATAATAGACTCATAGTGTAAGAAGGGACTTCTGCTCAGAACATATTTATAATTTGTCCTACTTTCAAGGATCTTGGATTGGCCCCACAACTGTGAAATAGAGAGACTGAGTGCACACATCACACTAAAGCAAATGAAGTGGGTTTGCTTTTGGCTCAGTGCATAGTGCAAATCCAGATTTTGTCACTTATCAAACATAGTTTTTGGTTAAGAAGATATAAGAACCCTCACAACACTGGTTTATTCTACAAACCATGGCTAAATGAACCATGATTTATTGTGATCTGTGAACCCAGCCTAAAAGAAAGCGATGAGTTCCCAAGCTCCAATTCTGATCCTCACAGACTCATCAACTCTTACTTTAAGGTGAGCCCCACTGAACACAAAAGTCTTATGCATAGGACTGTGTAGTAAGTGAATATTGTTCATAACGTATTGGTAGTTATGAACATAGGATCTGTGTTGAGAGACCTCTCTCTTTAGGTTATACATTAAAGACCCTAGCTATGGTGTGTGTGTGTGTGTGCCCCAAAAGTAGGAGCACAGTGGAACAAATGCCTTGGTCGGTGGTGAACTCTTTCATATTTAAACAGACTGGATGGTGGTATATGAAGGAGGTTGTAGAAATGGACTCCTATGCTAGACATGAGATTGGACTAGATGATTTTTCCTTCCAACCCATGCATTCTTCACTATGAAGTCGATGAGGAAAAGGCCAAACAACTCGTTTCCTCATAGTTCAGAATATTGTTCTGCCCTTTCATTTTTATGTTTCATTTCTGCAACCCTTTCTTCCATTCACAACTTACAGAACATACATAAATGGAGTAAAATAAAAAAATTAAGGCATTTGGGAGTTCTTTACTCCAAGGTAGGGAAGGCTGTTAAAGGCATTATAGTGGAAATGGTGCATGGCATGGCAAATGTGAATTGGATTTCATTCTGCTCAAACATGAGATTGCTCAGTGAGATTCAGAATTAGTCAAAAGAACTTCTTCACAGAACGAAACTGAGCAAGCTGAGATTAAATCCAGACAAGCCAGAGATACCATTGGCAAGAAGAACGCTAGACTCTGGAATTGTGATGCCTCCTGTTTTGGATGGGACTGTGCTCCCCAAGAAGAAATGGGCTTTCAATTTTAGAAGGGTTCTTGACCATCAGCTGTCTTTGGATTTGCAGCTGGCAGCTGCAATGAGCAGAGCTTTACACGGTTATGGCTAGGGTGCAGCTGGAATCTTCCCTCAACCAATGGAATTTAGTGACAGTAATTTGCACCTTGGTTACAACTCTTCTAATTTATGTGGGCCTATCCTTGATCAGTATCCAGAGGTTGCAATTGGTGCAAAATGAAACAGCCAGCTTCTGGTGCTGCTATACAATATAGGAATCCTGTGATGTTTGCACTAAAAAATCTGCACTGATTGCTAAATGTGACCCAGGCACAATTGAAGATGGTTGCACTGACCTTTAAATCCCTAAACTGCTTAGTGATAGATTATCTGGGGTCTCCTGTTGGAAACCTTTCGGGTTACTCAGATTGGCAGGAGAGGCCTTCTCAAGATACCCCATTGTCACGGTTCATCTTTGTGGGAAAGAACCACCTTCTCTATGGCTCCAAGCTTGGAAAGAATTCCCTAAGGAGCTATCTTGGCTCCAACTTTCAATATTTATTAATTTTTTTATTTATTGATTTTGATTCTGGTTTGGGTTTTACTTGTATTATCTTTAAACTTTAATATTCTGCATTTTTTGCTTGCTGATAAGTTACCTTGAGCAGTAAAGTAAATAGAAAGCTGAAAGCTGAATATGCATTTAATAAGGTTGACTCAGCCTTCAAGGTTGACTCAGCCTTCCATCCTCTCAGGGTAGGTAAATTGAGGACCCAAGATTGTTGGGGGCAATTAGCTGACCTTGTAAAAATGCCGCTTAGTAATAAGCAGGCATATACAATGGAAGGAAGGCTATTGCTGAGCACACTGGGTTGTATCCCAAAAATTGTAAGCCGCCCTGAGTCTTCGGAGAAGGGCGGCATATAAATGTAATTTAAAAAAAAAAAATTAAAAAATTAAGGTGGAAAGCTAATTAGTTCCTTAGCTCCCATGCCATAGAACAATTTCCTATCACTGTTTTCAGACTTTATTCTGTCTCTTCCAAGGTTCTTTGTTACCAACCACTCCTTCAGCATTGTTCAAACTTACAACAGCACTGAAAACAGAGATTTGTGATCAGTCCTCAAAGTGTCAGCCTTTGTAGTGCTCTCATGGTCACATGATCATGATTTGGACTCTAGGTAAGCAGTGCGCATTTTTGATGATTGGAGAGAGCCACAGTCACGTGATTGCCATTTGTGATCTTCACAGCCATTTGTCAACAAGCAAAGTCAATGGGAAAGTTGGCAGGAACTCACAAATTGTAGTGAAGTAACATCACACTTAACAACCTGTGGTGATTCGCCTGGGGCCTTGGTGGTGCAGGCTGTTAATAGCCTAGCACTTAGTTCCAGCTGCCTGTAATTATTGCAGGCTCAAATCCCACCAGGCTCAAGGTTGACTCAGCCTTCCATCCTCTCGGGGTAGGTAAAGTGAGGACCCAAGATTGTTGGGGGCAATAAGCTGACTTTGTAAAAATGCCGCTTAGTAATAAGCAGGCATATACAATGGAAGGAAGGCTATTGCTGAGCACACTGGGTTGTATCCCAAAAATTGTAAGCCACCCTGAGTCTCCGGAGAAGGGCGGGATATAAATATGAATAAAAAAAACAATCATAGCCAGAAGAGATGAACTAATATTGTAAGTCAGGTACAGTCATGTGACATTTCACTCCATGTCACTTAGTGACGGAGTTGCCAGTCCCAATTGTGGTTGGTAAGTGAAGACTATTTAGATACATGTTCTACAAATACGAGTTTTATTGTATTAGGAATACAGTAAGGTATTTGGAAGTTAAATCCCCATTTATTTTAATCAGGGTGTGATTTACTTTCAGTTAATTTGCTTAGGCTTAAAGCCAGACAGTTTTATCTTATGAAGTAAGGCCTATTGAGTTTAGCAGGACTGTTCCTTCAAATAAATGTCCATTCAGTTGCATTCTTAAAAGTAGGAGTAGGAACCTTTTCAATTTCAAGGATATATTTGACTACTCAGAGTATGATTTGGCTGCATAGTAAAGATCCACATCACAACAACTTCTGTTGACCAGAGGTTACATTGAAGAACTGTAACCCTATCCACCTTTTACCTGAGATTTCTGTTGTCTTACCTGTGGGCAGTTAGAACCCAGCCATTTTTATTTTCTAACAATATTAATAGGTCTTGTGCGGAAACTAGTTCAGTTTTGGTATAGAAAGATTGATTGGCACTTTGCTTACAGTATAACAACTTGTATATATTCTAGTAATAGCAACTGTTACTATTATTTAGAAATCTGAAGAAAAAAGATATGGCAATAAACATCTACCAATGAAAAAGAATGATCCTTGAAATAATTCTGTTGCGTGTGTTCTATGTTGTACCTGACTTTAGGCCTACCTTTGTTCACTAGCAGTAAAACAAGAAAAGTATAATCTACGGCACCTGTTATTAATTTAAAATAAAAATTGTTTAAAGTTAGATAAACTTAGAATTGCAATATAGTCCATAAAAGTGTCATTTCCTGGGCTTTAAATATGTGGGTTGTAGTGGACTACAACTGAAATTAAGACCAAGTCTTTTGATCTAGTGAAGGTTAGAGTTTAGGTTTTGAGGTGTTATTTTAAACTTCAAATACTTTTATATACAGATATTCAAAACTGTACGTGTTTCATAGCCCAGTTCTGTATGTGCATATTCAAAACAAAATCCTTTAGATTTGAATAACATCCTACTTCTAAGTAAGCTTACAATAGATTTCAAACGGTTAGATGTCATCGGTAATTGCAAGTTAGATTATACAAACCGCAGCACAATAAATAATCCAAATAATGCATTTCACTTTTTTAAGATCTGAAGAATTCTTGTGTGTTTTCAGTGTATTCTGCACTGATATGATGTACTCCTTAAAGAAGACCTTTGAGAAGGAGCCAAGTGTCAGGGTTCTGATTTGCTTGAGTTCATTAGTGGGAGCCTTGGCATTAGCATAGAAGGAATCATGAAAGACTAATTGTTGGCCTCAAATTATGAAAGACTAATGCTTGGGAGGTTATTATTTTATTATTTTTATTTATTTTTATTCCTTTTATATTGTGCTTTTATGTCCTTGTAAGCTGCCTTGAGTCGTCATGTGCGAGCCGGGGGCAAGATAAAATTTCTAAATAAATAAAATAAATAAATAAAAATCAATGCACTGCCTCTTATAATCTATAACCTAAATGTGCATCAACAAGCACTTCTGGTTTTAATAGGTCAAGCATTTTGAGAGCTTATTAAAATGAAATAAGGCTCTGTAGATGTATTCTTCGTTTATTTATTGAGAGGAGAGCAATTTTTAGGCACAGTGCCTACTTTTAACAACGAAGACAGAATACAATATTTGCAGTTGGGATTTTAGGAAAGGAGTTGTCTGTTTTGCAAGATCTATGCATGTTGGTGCATTTTGGTGCAGCTGACTTGTTCAGGGCTTTCCTGCCCTCTCCCTTGCTACTATTTATCCCTTCATTCTATTTTATTATCATCTGCTAATACACCTGCACATTGCTTGCACTCAAAAGGGGCTGAACCTTGTCAACTAATTTGAAGATGGCACTGCAATGCTATCATCCCACAATATATGCAATAATCTCTAATGTCCCCAAGCCATGTCTCAGAATAGTGTAGTCAAGGAGTTCCCAAGGCTTTCCAGGAAACTATAGGAAATAGTGTAGTCTAAGCCTCCAGATAACACTTTCTTTACCCATAAAGTAACCTCAGGACTATACCAGTCTAACTCTGGCTTCTTTCATCCCCTTGTTTTTTCTATTTTTGGTTGATGGATGATACTTGGACAGTCCACTTACAGGGTCTCCCTTACAAGTTTGGCTAACCAAATTCCCTGCCCTGATTCCCAAGAACTCCCGCCTGAGGCCAGAGGAAACAGCAGAGTTTCCTTTTCTGATCTATCCCAGTGGTTTCAGATGCTAGAGTGAAAGTATAAATTGAACACATTGCCAGATGTGCTCAAGAGACACTCGTTTTGCTAAGTGCCTCCTTTTTTTGTGCAGCATGTCCTGTTATGAAAGGCACTTTTTAAACCTTGTTTCTGCTTGCCAGACTTTCTTTATATAAGCGCTTGAGAATGCATAGGATGATCTCAGAGCCAAGCTCAATTATAGTGACTTACGTGAGTATTTCTATGCAGTTTCCTTGGTGTAGTTACGATGTGGAAGGGGTTTGTCGTTGGCTTCCTTTGGGATGTTCTTTTCACTTCCCACTCTGGCCAGGAACTTGGCATGGGGTGAGAAAAATAAATCCATGCCATCCCATGTCATCTTTTTAGCTGTACATTTAATCCTCTTTGCCAAGGGATATTTATATGGTGGTTACTGTGATTGGACATGGAGTTACGTAGTTTTATACGTGCTCTGTTGTGAGCAGACTGGTTGTTGATTCAAGAGCCATCTTTTAAAAACATTTTTTTTCTTTAAATATAACTCAATGGGAGAGAAGTTGCCTGTACCTTGCATGGATGTCATTAAAATTTTACATTCAGCGAAGACATGGCGATGGTGTAGCATTTGTTTGAGGTTATAAATTTTGTTAGAGATTACTAAACAACTGCATTCTTCACTATTATCTGTATACTCTACAGGTTTACACAAGCTGCCAAATTACGATGTGCATTCGATTTTGAAGGGGGAGATACAAAGATTTTTTTAAAGGTTTGGTTCACTGGGGTACCAATTGCTGGCAGCTGAAGTCAAACAGAAGCAAACCAAGTGACGGAATAGCATTATATGTGAACTAGGTGTTTAAACAGCCCTTGAAAGAACTGAAAGTTCCATTCTGTTCCTTAAGAAACAGTCATCCCTCTTTATTTTACAGCCTAGAGTTGTTGCTGTTGTTTCAAACAATAGAATAGAGTAGAGTAGAGTAGAGTAGAGTAGAGTAAAGTAGAGTAGAGTAGAGTAGAGTAGAATAGAATAGAATAGAATAGAATAGAATAGAATAGAATAGAATAGAATAGAATTCTTTATGGGCCAAGTGTGATTGGACACACAAGGAAGTTGTCTTGGTGCAAATGCTCTCAGTGTACATAAAAGAAAAGATACATTAGTCAAGAGTCAAGAATCATAAGGTACAACACTTAATAATAGTCATAGGTACAATAAGCAATCAAATCATACTAGGAAACAGTCAATATAAATCGTAAGGATGCAAGCGACAAAGTTACAGTCATACAGTCACAAGTTAGAGGGGATGGATGATAAGGAGTGATGGAAGGTTAATAGTAATAGTAGTGCAGACTTTGTAAATAGTTGAACAGTGTTGAGGGAATTATTTGTTTAGAAGAGTGATGGCTTTCGGGGAAAAACTGTCCTTGTGTCTAGTTGTTCTGGTGTGCAATGCTCTATAGTGTCGTTTTGAGGTAAGGAGTTGAAACAATACTACAATAATTTAATACTGCAATGCTAGTATCACATCTGGGCTGCCAAAATCCAGGTGACCACTAAATAGCAGCATTGAGAAACTAGTTTTCAGTATATCTACTAATATCTGGATTTTGGCAGCCCAGATCAAACAGCTACCAAAGTAATGCAGGTAGTCCTTGACTCATGACCACAATTTAGCCCAAAATTTCTGTTGCTTAGAGAGAAAGTTGTTAAGTGAGTTTTGCCCCATTTTACGATCTTGTTTTGCCACAGTTGTTAAGTGAATTGCTGCAGTTTTTTTCATTAGTAACATGCTTTTTAAGTGAACCTGGCTTCCCCAGACACTTTGCTTATCACCTTGCCAAAGGTGACCATGTGATCCTAGGACACTGGGACCATCATAAACATCATAAACATGAACCGGTTACCAAACATTCAAATTTTGATGACGTGACCATGGGGATAACAGATAACAGATAATCGAAGTTGGAAGGGACCTTGTAGGTCATCTAGTCCAACCCCCCATCCAAGTGGGAGACCCTACACTATTTCTGACAAATGGCAGTCCAATCTCTTCTTGAAAGTCTTAAGTGATGGCGCTCCCACAACTTCCGAGGGCAAGCTGTTCCATTGGTTGATTGTTCTCACTGTCAGAAAGTTTCTCCTTATTTCCAGGTAAAATCTCTCCTTGTTCAGTTTCCATCCATTATTCCTTGTCTGGCCTACAGGTGCTTTAGAAAATAGCTTGACCCCTTTCCTCCCTGTGGCAGCCCCTCAAATATTGGAAGACTGCTATCATGTCTCCCCTGGTCCTTCTCTTTACTAGACTAGCCAAGCCCAGTTCCTGTAACCGTTCTTCATATGTTTTAGTCTCCAGTCCCCTAATCATCTTGGTTGCTGTGGGATGCTGCAATGGATGCTGCAAGCATGAAAAACAGTCGTAAGTACCTTTTTTCCCCCAGTGCTGTTGTAACTTCGAATGGTCACTAAATGAATGCTGTAAGGTGAGGGCTACCTGTAGTTGCTTCAAAACGAATTTTTGGAAACAGCCAATCACAGCTCTCAGTTTGGTAAATTGTGCTTCTTCCATTTCTTTTAGCTTTGCAAGCCTATCCTGAGGATAGTTTGTGTGATGACCTGGGGCATGACACAAAAATAACAAAGTCACAAAAGTAGAATAAATTCCCTTTAATGCCTCCAACTTGGCCCCAATGTCCAATTATCCTCGGCTGGATAACAAACTCTTCAAAAACAGTCTACGAAGGGCAGAAATGCAGTCCGAACCCAAAGTAAAGATAATTAGAAATTAAAAAAACCAACACAAACCACATTGAAGTAATTAATATGGCAGGCCAGGATGATAAATTGCAGACTTTCAAAGGATAATGCAGCACCCACAGTTGGGAGGATGCCAAAACCCAGATAAGGCTCGACCAAGATAATGCACACTTTGCTTCCAGCAAGGAGCCGTGTGCAAATGCCCCACTTATATCCTGTTCTCCCAGCTGCAACCCATGAAAGGGATCAGGGCTTTCTTCTCTCTCGCAAGCCATGTTGCTCCCTTCTCCAGTCCTCCCTGCATGCCCTAGGATGAAGAGGGGATGGCCCTGGGTCATCTGAATGCCCAGCTGGACTGTGCCCTTCCTCCATTTCCCCCACAGCCACCGGAGCCACACTCCCACTCCCCATCAGCTGCTCAACCTCAGAATCAGACTCCAGCAAGGGCATGACAGTTTGTTCTCAAAGCCAAGAAGATATTTTATAAGGAACCAAAATATTTTATAAGGAAAAAAAATAAGCACTCCAATAAGAGCAACGGAATGCTGCAGTCTGCAGAACCATAGTACAAACTGCAAATATCTAAATACAGGTAGTCCTCGACTTACGACCATAATTGAGCCCAAGATTTCTGCTGTTAAGTGAGACATTTGTGAAGTGAGTTTTGCCCCATTTTATCACCTTTCTTGACAAAGTTGTTAATCGCTTCAGTTGATAAATTAGCAACTCGGTTGTGAAATGAATCTGGCTTCCCCATTGACTTCGCTTGTCAGAAGGTTGTAAAAGGTGATCATGTGACCTGGGGACACAGCAATGGTCATATAAGTATGAACCAGTTGCCAAGCGGCTGAATTTTGATTGCGTGACCATGGGGATGCTGCAATAGGTGGTGTGAAAAATGGCCGTGAGTCACTTTTTCAGTGCTGTTATAACTTTGAACGGCCACTAAATGAATGGTTGTAAGTTGAGGATTACCTGTAAATCTTTTCAGTACATAAACAAACTTCATTTAATGTTTATGTAGTGATATATGTGAATAAATATAAATAGGTAATGCAATATTGGCATTAAGGAGTGTCCAAAACAGCTTGATTTCTTCAATCTTCTGACCCTTAGCTGATTCTTGAGGTTCGGGAATCAATTAAAGTGAAATTCCAGGGAAGAGTCAGGTAAACATGAACCTCGATGGTGCAGTGGTTAGAGTGCTGTACTGCAGGGTACTTCTGCTGAATATCGGCTGCCTGCAATTTGGCAGTTCAAATCCCACCAGGCTCAAGACTGACTCAGCCTTCCATCCTTCCGAGGTGGGTAAAATGAGGACTCAGATTGTTGGGGACAATATGGTGACTGTGTAAAACGGCTTAGAGAGGGCTGTAAAGCACTATAAAGTGGTATATAAGTCTAAGTGCTATTGCTAATTAGAGAAAATTGCAGAGCAGGACACCTTGCAGATAGATACCTCTTCTTCTCCTTCCCTTGGCAGCATCTTCTGGCTCTGAACTCTGTGCTGTGTCCTTTATCTTTCTAGAGAATAGATGAGTCCCAGCAAACAGCACATTCTACTATAATGCTTGCCAACAATGATTTTTTTTCTTTCTTTCTTTATCTGCTAGAAATGGATCTGAGCCTTTTTCTCCTTTCTCTATAGTTGGTTGTTTTCAAAATATTTTTTCTTCCTTTTGGCTCTTGTTCTTTTTTTTTTTGCCCATTACTAATGTTAATATCTCATGTCCAAAACTTTTTTGCCTGCTGTGGGTGTTGCCACTTGGTGCAATAGCCTTGTGTTTACATAAATTCATAGAGATAACTGTCAAACATCAATCAGTAACCCTAACATTAAATCACACATTTGGTGTTGGTTGTGGGGGGGAGGATAACATAGCTGAAACAAGCAGATGGAATTGACTGTTGGGCGAAATAACACTGGCAAAGAAAAACATTTTGATGGGCAAAAAGGAAACAAGACTTTTTCTTTCTTAAATACAATTTCAAATTACTTTTTTGTGGAAGGCATTTACAGGGATGGAAACCTTGTGATGTTTCTTCAACTGCCATTAGGAGAGATGATTGCCTTTTGCTGTAAAAGAATCATCGGGATGATCAGCAGCATATAAATTTAGTAAATTATGATGGTTCATTGCATAGTCAGCCAGATGTTTAGACTAGATTTGGCTTTGTTGGAATTATTAATCAGTCCTATGACTAATTAATATTTGTGGACCGTAAACCTCTGTCTATATATTTAAATTATGTAAAGAAAGTTGAGCCCAGGTGGTTTCAAATCTATATTTATTGTAACAAGCAGATTAAACAAATAAACACTCAGAAAGAATATTACCAGTGTCCTCTCTTCCTTTTGGTTTCCCCTCAGGTCTTCTCAGTTTTACAACTACCTATGTAGTTGGAGTTTCTCTGTCCCTTTATCCTCAGAAATATTATTAAGCAGTCTTCAGCCTAGGAATGTCTTTTTCCTTTCAGCTTGATATTTCTTGAGGCTTCTTGATACTGTCTGCCTATGCAGCACAGTTCTCTTTCTGACAGCTTGAGACTCAGAGACAACAACTGAGAAACTGGAAACCTCTTCTCTAGACCTCTTCTCTAGACCTCTGAGGTAAATGGCAGTTAGGCAGCCCCTTTTATAGTGCAGGGGCGTGGCTTGCAAAACCAGTACTTGGTATGTGGTGTCACACTGCCATTGGTAGATTTGACTTTTCAAATCTAAACATTGTAAAGTGCACAGCACATTAAAATACTTTCAACAGCGTTTTTATCCACCTATCACAGGGGTCCCCAAACTTGGCAACTTTAAGACTTGTGGACTTCAACTCCCAGAATTCTCCAGCTATGCTGGCTGGGAGTTGAAGTCCACAAGTCTTAAAGTTGCCAAGTTTGAAGATCTCTGACCTATCAAGTCCTTTCTAAGAACCTGGAATAAGAAGATGTTGTTTGATGATGTTAAAGGAAGAGTCACAGGTTGTAAGCTGTCCCAAATAAAGCTGCCTTTTGCAACTGGCTGGTGATTTTGTCAGAGATGATGGTGTTTAGCTGGTTTGGGGGCTATTACTCTTGGTGGTTTGCTTTCTTTGGCCACAAATGTTCTACTTTTATCTGCAGGTCTTTATGTTTTGTGACTTTCTTCAGTTCTTTTCTCTTCTGCTGTCTCCAGGTATTGTCATGTGCAGGAGCCAGACTTTTTTTTGTCTTTCTTATCAACAATTGCTATATATGAGAGGCAGTGGTGCAGATGTTTGTTCCTTTGGTTTCAAAGTCCCACAACACTTTAGTTCTTCATTTTCTATGGTTTTGTCTATTTTGTGGTCTCAACAGTTCTTGCTTGGAGGGAAAAGGTGTTTCTTGCAGATATTGCAATGCACAATCGTAGCTACTGTATCAAGCCATTGTTTTTAGTCTGTCTAGTTTGCAGCAGCTAACTAGATAGTTCATTTATTTCTTGGGCTTCTTTGCAGAGGGTGCACTTGCTGTCTGTTGCTGTCTTCTCAATTCTGGCTTTGTAAAGCATGTGTTTTTAAAGCTTGGTTTTGGTGCAGCCAGAATTAACCCCTCTGTCTCTTCCTTCAATTTTCCTGCTCTTAGCCATTGCCAGATCTGCTTTGCCTGTACTGACCATGTTATACTTTGCCTAGCCTTATCTCTTTTCTGTTTTCATTTTGTCTTTCTTGTAAGCCAATTTAATCTCTCCAGGTCTCAGTAAGCTTTCCTGGTATACTAGGAAAGCTTACTGAGACTTGGAGAGACTAAATTGTTTTTAACTAAATGCTGCTGGACTTCATCACCTCTCATACCAGTTGCAATTTCAGAGTTGTTGGTAAGCAGATAATTGATCTATAGTTGCCCAGTGCTTGCTTGCTTGCTTGTTTATTAAATTTATGTGCTCTGAGCTGCTTTTGTTGGATCATTCAATATCAGGTAGGTTTTGCCAGATGTTAACAAATCTTCAGTTTCACCTCCTTGTAGTAATGTTGTTAAATTGCTTGGCAACAGGTGGGTGTAGACCAGTCAGATATGTCAACCAAAAACCGTGCAGTTCACCTTCACCTAGTGCTGACTAGTTCTTGATCATTCTTGTTCTTTTCCCACTATTTCTGCTGTTACTGCTTTCATTTTTGCTTCTTTTATTCATCTCCTTTATCCAAGCTGCATTCTAGTTGTATTTCTTTGGTAGTGTCATAGCTGTGGCCAGAACTGCACTGTTTCTTCTTAATCAGGTGATGATTGGGTCAGGTAGGTGTAAACCTAGCATTATAGTCAAGATCAGCTATGATGATTAATTTCTCCCTGTTCTCAGCTTAAGTCCCTTATGCATCTGGATATAATATATAATGTGTTTGTTTCTGGGTGTTTATTTATTTATCAAACTTATATAGCTGCCCATCTAACCAAGGTAATTCTGAGTGGCACACAACAACAGATAACTAAAATACAAAAATGGTGAATACAAATATAAAAAAAGGCTTTAGTAATAAATAGCCTTTTAAAAAAAACCAAAATGTAATCGAAGTGGAGGAAGAATAAGAAATGGCTTCTCAGTAGTGGAACTACCTAGTCTCTGGTTCCATAAGAGCCCCAGGTCTGATCACATAAGCAGGTCTTATGGAATGTCAAAAAGGGAGGGGCCCAATGTCCCAAAGGTGCTTTTTCAAGAGGCAGCTGGACTTTCTGGGTTTTTTTTTAAAGACATTTCGTTTCTCATCAGAGCAGAGCTGAAGAAGCTACTTGGATGACAAGTGAAATGTCTTCAAAGTAAAACCAGAAAGTCCAGTTGCCTCTTGAAAAAGCAGCTTTGGGACAACCATGATCTGGATGACTGAGAATCCCCATGGATGGGGCCAATTTAATTTTGGGAGAAAGTATGTTCCATAAGCCAGGCACCACAGCAGGCAAATGTCCTGAGATTCACCAAATGTAGATATCTGACCAATGATCCCTTGCAGCATGCTATAAGATCTGATGGGGTCAGCTTATGTAAATGGGGAAAGGCAGTCCTTTAAATAGCCTGGTCCCATGCCATGAATGATGTTTGTTTATTTATATGTCACATTTCTTAATTGCCCATCTCCCTCAGAGAGGCGTTCTGGATGGTGTACAATTTATGAAATTAAGCATTAATAACAGATTAAAGATCATTATTTTTAAATATAATTAACATTATAAAATTGCAAAAACCAGAGAGTTCCAAGATGGAGAGGTTGTTGCTGTTGTTAGCTGCGAAGTCATGTCTGACCCATCGCGACCCCATGGACAACGTTCCTCCAGGGCTTCCTGTCCTCTACCATCTTCTGGAGTCCATTTAAGCTCAGGCCTACTGCTTCAGTGACTCCATCCAGCCACCTCATTCTCTGTTGTCCCCTTCTTCTTTTGCCTCAGTTGTTCCCAGCATTAGGCTCTTCTCCAGTGAGTGAGTGAGTGAGTGAGTGGAGAGGTAAGCAGTTGTTAATACAGGTAAGAAGGTTCCCATGGGGCCAACCAGCCTGTGTGCTCACGCAAAGCTGCACAGCCAAGTTTTGACCCCTTTGTGGAAGGCTAAGAGATTGGGGGCTTTCCTTACCTCTGAGGGCAAGATGTTCTACAGTGCAGGGACACTGGCAGAAAAGGCCCACTTCCTAGACTCCACCAGTCAAAATTCTTTGACGGGTGGGGTCTGTAGCATTCCCTGCCTGAACAAGTGATGTGATGGGGTGATGTGCTGAGGTGATGTGATGGGGTGAAGCTGGTTCCATAAATAGCCTGGCCCTAGGGTTTATATACACAGATGCACAAGAGAGGCATTCATACATATTATATGGATACAGAATGATGCATTGCACACTTTCCCTTCAATTTTACTTTTCTATGCATTTTTTAAAACTGTAAATTGCACTGCAGAATTTTTAAAAATGAATGTGTGTATGTATAATATATACTTATTCTAGTTCTTCTATGGGCATGGGAAATATTTTTCCACATCTGAAGTTTAAGATAGCAGATATGTCTTTAAGTAGTTCATTTCCAAGAGAGACTCGTGGAATTTTTTTTGGATTAAAATGGCAAAAACCAGCTGTACTTGGATGTATTTCCTAATAAATTGGAGTAGCACACTCAACCCCAGGATCCACTGGCTCTATTATTTAGATTAACAAACTTGGTTAATCTTTTCAGATACTGTACATTAAGAATTCTCAAAACTCTGTAGAGAATTGAGAATAGTATTATTGCTTGTTAAAGTATTAATGTGGTTTATTGCATTCTAAAATAATTTTCCTGGAAGCTATTTAAAAAAAAACTTTCTTCATAGAGCTGACTAGACTGTAAACAGTCTGAACTTTAAATGGCATTTTGTTTCCCATTTGCTTCAGAATTTTGTTTTAAAGAAGAGACAACTCGGTCAGAGGGCCTCCTTCACTAACCAATTAACTTTTTTCCCCCACACAGCATTCAGAAATAGCTTTGTGTGGCAACACAAATAAAATGTGTGTATGTTTTTGCCTCTGCTATTCAATAGTGTATTGTCTAGTCTCGTAATATTATTATTATTCTTATTAATTAAATTTTTTCAGGTGAAATGGATCCTCCTGTTTACCTGGAAGACGATTTTTCCCATTTGGATGGGTTAGATGATGATGTATTCCACTCTGACGACTGTGAACTCGTCAGTCAGTCCAGCAAGATGGCCTTTCGTGGCATTTTCACCCAAAGCAAATCTTACAACTGCCTCCTGGGCAGGTTCCAGCTCTTCCCACTTACGCACTGTTGTGGCCCAGGCAGCAGGCATGCCAAACAACAGGACAAGGCAACACAGACCCTCAATGCATCCTCTTCCAGCCAGGATATCATGTTACCTTGCGGAGTCACTGAAGAGCCTCAGAGACTCTTTTATGGTAAGAATCATCAGCTGTTACTTGCTTCTTTGTCTACAGTGAAAAAAGGCAGTGAACCACAGATTCCCTTTTTTTAATGGATTCTGCTGTTCTTGAGCAAAGCAGCAATTGCCTCTGCTGCTGCTTCAGATAGTTATCTCAAGGACCTTTTCCCTGACTCTACCTGAGACAGGTACAGGTAGGTCCTGCTTCATGTTCATCGTATTTTATTTAGAGCAAGACTGGGCAGCCAGCACCTCAAGACTCTCTCATCTTTGGCCGCTAAAATTAGGTAGCAATGAAACCGTCTATTGAATTTTGGTGTCAAGTCACTTAGAAACAGTCTTCATAATATATAGAACTGGGCTGGTTATCCCAAAAGAGTTAGTGTTATCCAAGAAAGAAGTAGATGATAAATGAAAAATATATTAATAGTCTGCATCTTAAATGCAGAATTAACAAATGAATTGCCCTCACTTGACTTTTCTAGCACTTATATTCTGCTTCACAGTGCGTTACAGCCCACTCTAAGCAGTTCGCAGAGTCAGCATATTTCCCCCAACAATCTGGGTCCTCATCTTACCCGCCTCGGAAGGATGGAAGGCTGAGTCAACCTTGGGTCAGTGAGGATGAAGTGCTGCCAGTTGGCAGTCAGCAGAATTAGCCTGCAATATTGCATTCTAACCACTGCACCACCATAGCTCTAAGATGTGCTATAAACCAATAGTAACACCTCCAATATTAATTTAGAAGAAAAGTAATCTAACTTGTTCTCCTCTCAAATTAATTGGTAATTAACTGCAATTCAAATCTAATTCATATGAGGGAGTCAGTGTGTTGTTATGGTTTTGAATTGGAGCCAGACATAAAGATCACTAATAAATTTGAGCTAGTCACTTCCTCTTAGTCCAATCTTCCTCACAGAGTTGTGGAGGTAAAATGAGGGGAGCACCAGCTTTAGTTCCCAGTAGAAAAGTGGAGCATAGATGCGATAATAATACTAAATCAAATGTCGATTAAAATCATATTAGTTGCCATGAGTATAATATTCCAAATTTGAGTTCAATTGTATTGTTTAAATGAACCAGCTAAGGTGCCAGGAGACTATGTGTCTTGACTTAGGCACAAAGTCAGCTGGTTGGCCATGGGCCAGTCACTCAGCCCTAGGAATGAGGCAATGGCAAACCCACTTCTGAAAATCTGGCTAAGAAACTGAAGGGCCTGATCCAGGCAGTCAGTGCTAACTCAAAGGCACAACAATAACAAAAAAATATTGTCTAATGTCATGCTGTTGATGTCAAGAAAGATATTGTACCATATTGTGATATAAACACCTTTTTGTATGATATTTGGCAGGAAACGCTGGATACCGTTTACATGTCCAACCAATCGGTTTCACATTGAATCCACATCTCCAGGAGGAACCTCAGGAAAGTCTGCAGGAATTGCGTACCGAAGTTCAGATTGCACGGAAGTTACAGTGCATTGCAGATCAGTTCCACAGGCTTCATCTACAGAGGGTAGGCAGCTTGAAGAGCAAGTAAAGTAGGGGGTAGCAGTAAGGCAACAGAATTAATTCATTGGAAGAAAGCTTTGTGAATATATTTATTAGCCAAGTAGTGCAACTTCTGCACCATCAGTACCAATATGCTTAGAATATACTTTGTGTTAATATTGATAATATACAGTTCGTTTCAAAACTGGGAACTATTTTTTGAAATATATGTTTATAATTATTCTTTATTTGATGCTATTGTAATTTGTTTACAGAAGTAGCTCTACCTCACAGAAATACTAATAATTATTACTTCTGAATGTAAAGCTGGTTTCCTTGTTCAGTTATGCTGCAGCTGAACCCAATTTTTTTTTGAAGGGAGCTACATTATACAGAAAGAAGTAGATTTGTTTTTGAATGTCTTCTATTAAGTCTATTGAACAAAGTAAAAAAACCCAATGGAACTAAGATGAAAAGAATCAAACTTAACTCTTTCTAAGTGGTGGGCAGGTTTAGTCCTTCTCCTGAGGAGGGTTCCTAAATATACTATGTAGTTTTTATTTTCTTTCTGCTTACCAGTCTACTGCTTTGAGCCTTGCCTTCTGCTTCCAAGGACAATTTAGAAACTGCAAATATTTGAGGGGTATCTGTTTACCTCAGATTTATCAGATTTAGCAGGGGTAGTAGGAGAGAGAGAAAGAACAAGGCCTCTCTGCCATTCCCTATGCTGTTAGGGGCTGGTCTTCTGTTTCCATTAGTCATAGAAAGGTAGAATATTTTCTGCTGACTAAGTCCACCAACTGGATAGCAGAACAAGTAGGCAAGGTTCTAGGAAGCCAAATTTCATGCTTTGACATCTAGTCTCAAATGTGGTTCAGCCTTAAATACCATGAATAATCCAATTGTTTCTCCTGATGCCCTGAAGTATCCATCACTTTGAAGATTTGCTCTTCTTTTGGTGCTGTCTTGTGAAGCAGAGGAAAGAAACTAACATGGTGTGATGGGTGAAGCATGATGCCATGGCAATAGTCCTTGTTCATCAAAAGCTTTCAGTGTAACAGTAACAGTACAAAGCATCTGTGTAATTCTCCCAGGTACCACAAGTAGTCTGTATTATAATTGTTACAATAAAGTGAGTTAGTACCGAGGCCCTGCATGTATCAGAAATGTTTTAAAACAAGTGCTTTAAAACTTGCACACGCATAGCACTTTTCTGGTCTTAATTAAAGCAGCCAGAGTTTTTCCAGACTTTCTTGTAATTGTGAAAAAAAGTGTTCCTGCTACAGTATATGCTATCCATTCATTAACATGACTGTTAAAGCCACAGCTGTCTCACAAGGAAAGCTGAAAAAAGGCAGGCTGATTAAGTGAAGAGCAGGGAGATGCTGCACTTATGCACATGGATGATCCAAACAAAGCACTTCTCATTTTTAAAGCCAGCAAACCCTGATTCTCCCCAGATTGCAGATAGGTGTAAGTATCCAAGATGGATAGAAGGGCTTGCCTAAAGCCTTTTAATGGACAAGTGCACATAACACAGTAACCCTGAAAATAAGTTAGATCAATAATCAGGTTTGCATAATATACAGAACCATAAATTAACTGAAAAGTTTGGGTATGTCTAACACACCAAGCCACATAAAATAAGATCTAAACCAACCCACGATGAACCTTAAGCAAACTTAGCATATTGTGTAAATACATCTGCTAGATTTTTATTTGTATTTATGTTTTAATAAACTTTATTAGCCTTTTATGTCTTTTAAAAACAAAAAGATAATCATTACATTAACAGTTCTATGACATCAATCTCATACAATTCTATCTTTTGTGCATCTTTACAAATATATAGAATTTGTGCAAATATATACATTTAATCTATAAATTGCTTACCTTAAATTCCTTCATTTTCCATCTGTCTTAATTCAATCCAATTATACCATTTTCCCCAGATTTTGTAATATTCAGACACATCTTTCCCTTGTAACATTAAGATCAGTTTGTCCATTTCAGCACATGTCATAATTTTTTGAATGATCAATTCATCTGGGGGAATACAGTTGTGCTTCCAGCATTGAGCGTAAGATATTCTGGCAGCTGTTAAAATATGTAATACAATATATCTTATGTTTTTTCCATATTTCTTTTTAAATATCCCTAACAAGAATAATTCTGGTTCCAGTTCTATTTGATCCTTAAGAATTTCTTGCAGCCAATATATAATTTTAAGCCAGTATTTCTAAGGGCCTTGGTGGTGCAGGCTGTTAATAGCCTAGCACTTAGCTCCAGCTGCCTGTAATTATTGCAGGCTCAAATCCCACCAGGCCCAAGGTTGACTCAGCCTTCCATCCTCTCGGGGTAGGTAAATTGAGGACCCAAGATTGTTGGGGCAGTAAGCTGACTTTGTAAAAATGCCGCTTAGTAATAAGCAGGCATATACAATGGAATGAAGGCTATTGCTGAGCGCATTGGGTTGTATCCCAAAAACTGTAAGCCGCCCTGAGTCTCTGGAGAAGGGCGGGATATAAATATGAATAAAATAAATAAATAAATAAAAATAAATTTCTGGGCCTCAGGACAAGACCACCACATATGATAGAAAGTACCCTCTTTCTTTCTACATTTCCAACATGCCAGACTCATTTTGGGTTATATCTTCGCCAATCTTGCTGGGGGCAGATACCATCCATAGAACATCTTATAAATATTCTCTTTGTCTGATGCCGATTTTGTTAATTTGTAGTTTTGGTTCCAAATACTTTCCCAATCTGTCAAATTTATATTATGTCCTATGTTTTGAGCCCAAGCTATCATACATCCCTTAACAACTTCTTCTTCTAATTCTATCTCTAACAAAAGTTTATAAATTTTTGTAATGTTTTTTTCATCTGGACCTAATAAAATTTTATCCAATTGTTGTAATTCCAAATATATTCCAAAATCTTTTATATCTTTTTGTATCTATTTTGTAACTGGAGATATGCCCACCAAGAGATCCTGATTCAATTTTAACTTCCCTTGTGTGTCTAAAACCTCTTTATATTTTGTCATTTTGCATAGGTCCAGATTGTTAAGATGTATCATAGCTTCCACTGTAGATAGCCAAATTGGAATTTTTATATAGTGTCTCCTTCTTATTTTAATCCAATTTTGTATAAGGGAATCTCTAATCAAATGTCTATGGAAATATGATTTGTGTTTTGGTTCCTGTATCCCACAAAAAGGAGTACCATCCTTTTTGCAGGTCATGGCCCTCTAAACTTAATATTCGCTTATTATTTAAATTAATCCATTCCTTAGTCCAAATTAACACTGTTGCTTTATAATATATCTCCCAATTTGGGAGACCAAAGCCACCTCTGCTTTTATTATCTTGTAGCACTTTCATTCTTATTCTAAGTTTTTTCCCTAGCCATATAAATTTTGCCGTAATTTTATTCATCTCATTGAAAAAAATTTTTCTCTAATTTAATGGGAATCATTTGAAATAGATATAAAAATTTGGGTAGGATAGTCATTTTGATCACCACTGTTCTTCCTAATAGTTGTTAGTTGTAATTCTAAATCTTTCTTTGTTGTATAAGTTTAGTATAATTATTCTCTTTTATTGTTATACAGTGTGCAGTCAACGAAATATGTAAATATTTAATTTTCTTTGTTATTTGCAGTCCCATTGCTCTTTCCAATTCTATTTTCTGTGATTCCGTCAGATTTTTAGTTAAAAGTTTAGTGTTTTGTCTATTAATTTTGAGGCTGGATATTTCCCCATATCTTTCCAATTCTCTAATTATCTCCTTCCCTGTCTCTATGGGGTCCTCTATGATAAATACCAGATCATCCGCAAAGGCTTGCAATTTATATTCTTCATTTTTGACTTCAGTTCCTTTTATCCCTGGATTCTGTCGAATTCATCTTAGGAGACTCTCTAGCAACAAGATAAAAAGCAGAGGTGACAGAGGACAACCTTGCCTTGCTCCTTTTCTTATTTTAAAATTCTGGGTATTTTCACCATTTAATATGATGTTCACATCTGCTAGATTTTTAATTGACCTTCTTGAGTCATATTGTATGAGCATGGTCACTGAGTTTCTAGCAAAGATGAGATACTAAATTTCAGATGGGAAGTCCTGCTACACTAATTCCGCATTGTCCGTCTGAGGTGTCTTTTGGCATCTTCACAAAAAAGATCTTGGCACCAATCCATCTTCAAACAGGTATTTTGTTAGACTTTTTTTTTAATTAAACTTCTCTGCAAGGGAAGATTTGCAGAACTGGGAAAAGTCCTTAGAAAGCCCACTGCAAGCTTTTCTACCTATTTTATAAAATAGCCTATACCAGACCAATCAGCTGCAAAGTTCTGAGCAGCTGTCTTTTCCTCCGGATCTTTCAGTAGGAAGTGATGTTATCGTTGGACACAGGGTGCTTTTTTCTTCCCCCCCCCGCTCGTTTTCTCTATTCACCTGCACCAGTCTCCATATCTCACCACTACTTTGTAACATACCCTTGTGGATCGTCTTACTTTGTGTGAAACTCTCCCAAGCAGATCTCTCAGAATGCTTTACAGGAGAGGAGGAATCATCCAAGCCGGTTTATTTTAACCTACCTAGATTTATTTATTTATTTATTTATTTATTTATTTATTTATTTATTTATTTATTTATATCCCGCCTCTCTTCCCCCATCGGGGAACTGATTTCAGGTTGGGCCACTTAAATTCCTTATGAGAAGAATTGCACTCAGGAGTTTATCATTGCTGTGGCTTCTGTTTCTCTTCTAAAGACAAGTGCATGTTGTGTCGCAACGCCAGAGGTTTGGTTAGGGGGCCAATGAGATCCATAATGAAGGCTACCATATTTGTAAAGGAAACTTGTGCTTTTATGGAAAGAATGTACTTGTGGAAGACAAGAAATTCCTTGGAGCTGTTTTAATGGATATAAATCAAGCAGAGAAGTTTCACTGCCTGATTGTGGGTGTTTCCAACTGAACAGGAGTGGTAGCCTGCAACCACTTCAGGAAGCTGTTGTGGACCTGGGTCATGTGGGGGATGGAACTAAGCAACGGCTGCAGAGGGTAAGAGCTTTAAGTTACAGGCATTGCTATTTCCTAAAGGAACTCTGTGGCAGCTGCCAAGTTCTCACAAATGCAGAATCCGCTCAGGGAGGAAAGGATGTGTGTATACGTTCACTGTGACTAGATTTCCATGCAGTGCCAGATGTTCAGATTGCTCCATTGCTTTTCCTACAATCTCGAGCTTCATTTTACTTCGTCCCTTCTTTCTCCCAGACCTCTGCCCACAGTTTTTGGGATATAGTTGTACTTCTGTGAAGTTTGTTTGGGGAGTGGCAGGGAGAGAAATGGTTCTCGACAAAAGAATAGTATCTCTGATTTTACATTCATCAAAAAAGAACAATTTTGCCAGTGTGGAAAAAAAAAGATTTACTAGAACAAAAACAATTCCTCAAGTGCTGGAGTGGCATTCTAACTTCTTGATTTTGGTAAATGTAGGAACTCCATTGGTTTGATAGGTGAGAGAAGAATTAATCACCTCCCTCTCTCCTCAAATCCTTCTGGCATTGTTTTTCCCATCCTAGATAGCATTCCATCAGCATCTGTCCCTAATGTCAGTTCTGGGGTAGCTAACTTTGTTTAGAATGGCAAAGGTTAACAGGGCTTTGTTTTTCCTGTCAAGAGTCCTGAAGGGAAGCTGTAGAACTGGTTGTAACACGACCCGTTCCATCTGGGGAGTGCAGCTATCCAATGTCTTTGTCTGGGAAATGTGTCCAAGAATGCCCCAGGGGGAAAAAAGCTGTAACCAAAAAAAAGAAAGAAATGTGGGTCTTTCCCTCCCTTTTCTTCAGGCAAGACGTGTGCGTTGCTGTGGCACCAAGAGCCAGTGAGGAACTACTGAAGAGCAGAAATAGTGTAGAAGCATCATGTGTCATCCAAGCATGTGGGAGAGTTAGTAAACAAAAGCCTCCCTCTTTACTACGAGCTGAGGCAGGAGAGAGAGGAGGGGCTCTTCCTTTTTCAGCTGAAATAAAGGAGGACAAAACTGTGTGCAAGCTGACAGTCCTTTCTCTCTCTTTCTCTCATATTTGTATATGCACAATCTCCTTATTTTAAACAGAAAGTTAGAAAGAAATACGTGATCTGTTACCACTCAATCATCGTTCCTCACTCAACCAGAGTTTTCAGATTGGTGAGACTTCAGTTCCCTGTGTTCTCAACAATTTGCAGGGAAAAGATTCCTAAAAGGTCTGGAGGATATCCATTTGGCGAGGTCTGGATTAAAGGATTCCATATGCATATGGAAACAGGGAATCTTCTTCTTTGTCTGGAACTATACTGAAGGACACTGCAACACTTATTACTAAGTTTGTGTTGGTGGTTTATATTCCCTTTGGCCATTTTCTTCTCATCCTGTTGATAAAGACAGTGGTGTGTTGTCCAGTACTTTCCTGAAAGATTATTGGTGATCAGAACTGTAACTTGAGGTATGGTTGCAATCAGACTGCTGTATTGTGTAAAAAGGAAAGAACATTGGCTTAAGATGATGGTCTTTCCTATGTAAATGAAAATAAGAATGACTATTCCCTGAAGGGGAAACATGATAAAATTTAAATTATCCAATGCTTTCATTAAGGATTACAGCCCTAATTAAAATGGATCACGGAAGATGATACACTTTTGGAAGATAGAAGAAATAGCTGAAAAAAGAGATGACTTTGTTTTAGTAGAAGAATTATTAAAATGATCAGATGACCATCCATTGAGCACGAATGGGTAAAAACAATCTTTTCCACCTGGTGCCCTGAAGAAGTCCTACATGGCTGAGATAAAGATTCTTTCACTTTAACATGCAAAGCTAAAATTTACTGATATTCCTTCTTATTTCATAGCCATGGCCCTTCGATAGGAAGAATCATACTTGAATTAAGGGTAGTCTTGAATTTGGATTTCCTTGGTCCTTGATCAGTACCATAATCCCTACACCAGCTTCAATAACAAATACTTGGAGTTTATCTGATTCCTTTTTCTAAGTTTACATTTCCATGAAACTATGTTTACAGGCAATGTTAAGCCTAGATTTATCTGTATGAGACTCTGAGTCAAATCAAGCCTTGTGTTCATGTTCGTTTCTTCTTCTCTAACTGGATTGAAAAAAATACTAATTATGATTCATATAGCTCCCTGGACTTCTGGCCTATATTTGGATTTGGAATTAATATTTAACACAGACTCCCAATTAAACATTTGATTTGTCCTGCAATTGAAAGGAATTTGTGTTGAGCCCAAAACATACATAACTTGTATTTCTCTTTCCTATTGGGGAGGGGGAGAAAGGAAGTTGATTTACCTAATAATTTCCTGTTGTTTGCAGGTATTCCAGTATAGATAATTGATATATTGATTATGTGCCATCAAGTCAGTATTGACTCTTGGTGACTATATGGATAGATTTATTCCATGACAGTGTGGTCTTTCAGAGCTTATAACAATCTACCATCACTACTGTAACTGAGTCAATTCATCATGCTACTGGTCATTCTCTGTTTCTTCTACCTTGTCTAGCAGTTTAGCCTTCTTCATATAATGTGTCTAAGGTAGGATAATTTGTGCCTGATCATTTGTGCCTCAAGTGAAAACTATAGATTGATTTGTTCAATGACCCATTTGTTAATGTCATGCCCCTGGTGGAGACTGACTCCGAGGGAGAGGAGGAACAGCTGACAGGGAGTGGAAGTGTGGCTCCGGAGGTTGTAGAGGAGGCTGGGGAAGGGCAGAGGCCAGCAGAGCAGTCAGAGGAGGACCCAGGCTCATCCCCTATCCATCTTAGGGCAGCAGGGAGGAGAGGATAAGGGAGAGACGTATTCTACTCGGGAGGAGGGGGCCTTGATCCTCTTCATGGGCTGCAGCTGTGACAACTGAATAAGAGTATGGACCTGCATACTGGCAAACGCTGGAAACAAAGCGTGTAAATATCTCTAGTTTATAGTTCCTCTCTGAGTTTGGCATCCTTCCCAGTGTGTGTTATCTGTGGACATCCTCCAGCCCTTATCTTGTGTGGTTTGTGTTGCTTTTTTCCTTCTTCGTGTAACTGTGTGGGAGTTTTTTTGTCTTCCGTCAAAGATATTCAGAGCTTGGAAGCGAAGTGAAGGAATAAAAGGGGCTTCACCTGTTTTCTGTGACTGTGTTTGTTTTGTATCCCACCCTGGCTCATTACAGTTAATTCCTTGGCTGTCCACCATATTCCCAAGAGTCTTCTCAACACCAAAGTTCAAAAGCATCAATACTCTTTCTATCCTGTTCTCTTAAATTCCAACTTTCATTTCTGTAGATAACAGAAAATACCATAATGTGCACTGTTCTGATCTTTGTAGGTGAGACAACTCACAGCACCTGAGTAACTTTTCCAACAGCCAGTGGTTTAATTTTTAATTTTAGGTAACAACAGACATAAACCTCCTGTTTGAAGATAGAAGTACATAGGATCAAATATTGGAAAATATTTTAAATGATCTCTACTGCACTTGGGGTGTACAGTAAGGGCAATATTAAAGTCTATGACACAATAATACTCCCATCTGTAGTAGGTCTGAGCTTGGCTCACCTATTTTTTAACTTACACACTGAAGCTTCTTTTAGTCATTTGGAGATTGACAGACTTCACTCTTCCGCTCAACCAATTGCAGGAAGAGACAGGGTTGGGATTCAGCCGGTGTTACTACCGGTTCGGTGACTATGTTTTTCACTTTTTTCACTGATGTAGTAATTTCGAATGGTCAGTAAACAAATGGTTGTAAATCAAGGACTACCTGTATTCACAAGATCTAGGAGCATAGTAGGTGCTTTTATTGTACCTATTCAAAGTAAGGCCTGCTAAATTCATCACTTCAGACTTAATCCCAAGTAACAATGCATCGTGAGTACAATTCTAGCAAACCAAATCATGGTTAATTAGTTTGTTCGTGTTTTGAAAAAAAACCAGAAGCAAACAAGTTTTCTCCTTGAGTTTCTTGTGGCTCCCAGGGTTTTACTTAATAGACTGGGAGTCTGTAAAAAAAAATGGAGGCAGTTTATTTTTGCAGTGTGAGAGTGGCATAACTGTCAATAAAATCCAGGAGGCCTGACTCCAGTCTCCAGCCTTGGCCCCTAGATCTGGCTGAGATAATGCTTCAGGGCTTCTGGGAGGTTTTTGTAGAAAATGAGCTATAATTGAGAGCTGTATATATTGACCAATAAAAGTTTACAGCTGTGAGGCAAGGAGAAAAATATAAACTGTTACATTCTTCTTGAGGGGAGACAAATAAGAGACACTCCTTTGAAGGTGGAATTATCAATACAGTACTGTGCCACTAAACAGAATCAAAAGTTTTATTCTTCTTTCTCAACCCCGCAACACCCATTTCTCTTGTAGGGCGTGAGGTTTTGTTTTTTCCTGTTGGCAACATGTTTCTTGTCTCCCACACAATCCCATTTTTAAAAGTTGCCTTTACTAATTCTGATTAGTTTGTGTGGTGCAACACAACTCTAAGGAATTACGAGAAAGGACTTTGCCTGGGAGCAAGTCACAGTCATTAAAAATTGTCTCATTTGGGACTGCTGGCAAGTTTTTTGTTTTAATTAGGCACAGGGAAAAAAATGATTCAGGGCATTCTTATATGTACAACTGTGCGTGAGAAAAGTAGGAGCTTAGCAGGAATTTTTCTGCGGCCAGCACTGTTTAAATCATTTTCTAGATTTAGTAACTGAGTCATAACTGCTGACAAAGAGCCTGAATTAATGGAGGCTTCATTATTACACCTGACTGCTGGCCTTTGTCTGTTTCTATCTAGCAGGCACCTTTCCAAAGATTCTCTCAGCATTCTCTCAATATTAATACTAATTATATTTTAATTTTTGGCGGGGGGTTGATTTTGTTAGCTGTCTCATTCTGAAGTTTTGGGCTCCATATCTCTCCTTACATTAAGTATGCATTGAGAAAGACAGATTTTTTTAAAACTTGTTGAAAGATTAGCAACAGAAGGATACTTTTGCTCATGCTTTAAACAAAACATTTGCGAATAAAATATCTGTTTCTCTAACAGTTTGGTCCTTGCAGGGAAAACAAAAAAAAAACAACTTCTAACACAATGGAAAATTGTGGCAATAGCAAATTTGAATATTATAAAATATTGCAAAAGAAAAAGAGTGAACTGTGGTAAAAATGTGCAAAGGAGAGGCAACTGGAGGGAATGCAGAGAGTGAGTGTATCTCATTAGTTTGTGGGCATGGAGCTGACACTAGTCCTTCACACTTTGTTGCTTCTTCTTGAAGCAGATCCAATATTTCTGTACCATGATGATGTGTAAAGTGTGGATTTGTTTATAGATCTGCCAATGAAAATATTTGCGAAAGTGCCTTTTCCTGGTATTGACTCCCCATCCTGTAAAGATCATGATCCCTGCCTTTAAAATTATTTCCTGTCTCTTGTCAACAACATGGACTCATGCTTTGATTCCTGTTGGGGCTTTATCTTTTCTCCTCCCAGAATCTCATGTTTGCATCCAACTTCAGCTGTTCTTTGTCTTCCTAGCACCTGCTCTGGACCATTGAGGGGTCTGCAGCAGCCATTCATAACTTGGCGGTCTCTAGATATGTCGTGAGTAGCTCTCCCATTTGTTTCCAACGGTTGTCCATGCCAGAAAGGACACCAGGTTAGGGAAAAGCTGTGTGGTGGGTTTTTTTTCCCTGTTCCATGTTTTGTTTGATCTACTTCTGCTTCACCTCCATCTTTTCCCCACATTCCCGTTTCAGTAGCTGCTGACTTCTTCTCACTCTTACTTTCATCTCTGGCATTTGTTTCTAGAGTTAATGTCAACAAAAGAGAGTTGTGTTTGAGTCAAGTCCAAATTGGATTAGAATAATTCCACTATCAAGCATCTAATTCTTGTTCAATGTTGTGCTGTCTTTATCTCACAGTATCATTGTGTAGTAAGGGTTGGAAGGCATCTGAGATATCATCTAATCCAACCTTGTCTGGTTGCTGCAGCGACCCTGATGGATAGTCATCCAGTCTGTTTACCATCAAAAGAACGACCTTTGGTATAAGTTTTTGTCTGTTGACCAACTAGTAGAGCAGCTGTATTGACCTCAAACTCTGCTTGCCTAAGACAATGTTTCTCAGCTTAGGCTTTTGCTGGGGAATTCTGGGAATTGAAGCTACCAAGGTTGAGAAACACTGGTCTAAGGCATGTGTACAAAATGGTGATTGATCCCTGAATGTTTTCTTCTAATTGACTATTTTATTAAAAACTGGAAAAGTCCTCCAAGGGTGACTACTATATCTATCTGAAAAGACAATGATCTGGAATTTAAAATAATCTCCCACTCAATACAGCTAGTCCTTGACTTACAACAGTTCACTTAGTTGACCATTCAAAGTTATAACGGCACTGAAAAAAGTGGCTTCTGACCATTTTTCACACTTAACAAAAGCTGCAGCATCCCCAGGGTCACATGGTCAAAATTCAGACGATTGGCAACCAGTTCGTATTTACGACGGTTGCAAGGTCATGTGATCAGCTTTTGTGACCTTCTGGCAAGCAAAGTCAATGGGGAATCCAGATTCACTTAATGACTGTGTTACTAACTTAATAACTGCAATGATTCGCTTAACAACTGTGACAGGAAAAGTCATAAAATGGGGCAAAACTCACTTAACAAATGTTTCACTTAGCAACATAAATTTTGGGCTCAATTGTGGTTGTAACTCGACAACTACTTATATTAATTCAGTATTAATATCGGATTCTTAACTATTGATTAACATTAGTGAGATTCAAGGTGTTAGTGACAACATATAAAGTTCTACATGGCTTGGGTCTGGGGTACTTGCGGGAATGTCTCCTGCCGGCATCACACTCCGATTGCCCTGTACGCTCCCACAGACAGGGCCTCCTTGGGGTACCGTCAACCAGACATTGTCGGCTGGCGGTGCCCAGGGGTAGGGCCTTCTCTGTGGGAGCACCCACCCTGTGGAATCAACTCCCCTTGGACATTCGTTTGGCCCCTGATCTCCGCTCCTTCCGCCGTGACCTGAAGACCTGGTTATTTCAGCAGGCCAGCCTGGACTGAACCAAAGGGGGTGGGTGGGTTTCTTTTTAAAATAATTTTAGTTGTTTTAATATTTAATATTGGGCTTGTATCGTTTAATCGTTTTTTAGGTAATTTGTTGTATTGTATTTATATTGTGAGCCGCCCTGAGTCCTTAGGGAGAGAGGGCAGCATACAAGTCTAATAAATAATAATAATAACAACAACAACAACAATAACAACAACACGAATTTCCTTTACAGTAAAAAATCTTATTTGATCCCCACATTCTTGCCAGAGAAAAAACAAAAACTCAGTTATGAACATACAAGTTATCCTCCTTTCAACAGAAATAGTTAAGGCTGAGGAAACAATGGCAGGATGGAGATAAGGGGAGGGAGGGGAAGGGCAGTGCACTGGGGAGAAAAGAGGGGAAATTGAAAGAAAGTAGGGGAAGTAGCTGAACAGGGAAGGATAAGTGTTAATATTGCTTGAGTTGGACAGTAAGGATTGTAATGTTCAGAATTTGGGGGAGAAAATCTGAAAGAACTTGCAAGAAATCAAGCTAAAGGACACACCCCATTTGATTTTAAGAAAAAAGCTCCCCTTCATCTCTCGTGCTTTACTGAGGAAGAAGCAAGATTTTACAGTTTTAAGTAAAGATTTAAAAAAAACTTATTTAAAACAAGGGTATAACTACTTTCATAAGGTAGGATAATTATCAATGCAAATAGGCTCAAGGCTCAAGGTTGACTTAGCCTTCCATCCTCTCGGGGTAGGTAAATTGAGGACCCAAGATTGTTGGGGGCAATTAGCTGACTTTGTAAAAATGCCGCTTAGTAATAAGCAGGCATATACAATGGAATGAAGGTTATTGCTGAGCACACTGGGTTGTATCCCAAAAATTGTAAGCTGCCCTGAGTCTTCAGAGAAGGGCGGCATATAAATGTAATTAAAAAAAAAAATTAAAAACACAAAACAAAACATGAATGCTTAAAATGACAGACTAAGTTAGCATATGGAAAATAGAAGTGAAATAGATTAAAAAGCAGCCAGATGGGAAGAGATTATGTGAATATACTTGCACTTTCCAGAACATGACTTTTCTGCTTCAAAGTCATATGTGATTAGAGAAAAAGTGTTATGAGAGGAGAAGTTCTCAATTTTTGAGGACCTACAAAATTGTCATGGGTGGCATCACTACGTGGCCAGAATCAAGATCTGCCTAGTTAAAAGGGGCATTGGGGTGTGTCAGAAACTGCGTCGGTTTGAGTTTGACTCTGAACTTCAGCATTTGTAGTAAAACAGAGAAAACTGGTGATGCTCACTCAGAGTTGTATTCCAACCCTAGCTTGAAACACTAAGGCTAAAATATCTTCAATATCCAAACCAGACATGCCAGAAACATACACACAGAGATTTAGTTCCTTAAACTTATCAAGTAGTGGTCAACTTCTTTTCTTTTTTTTCCAATTAAAAAAAAAGCACATTTTTTTAACTGGCTAGATGTGCTTACAATAAGCATATCACAAGCTTCCAGATGTCATCCAGTCATGGTCTCTGGACCAGAGGGGAATCATGCAAGGCAGGGATGAGGAAAGAGGGGAGAGGCAGAAGAAGTATGGAGCTTTCCTTCCACACACTTGATGTTAAAAAAACAAAATGATAAATTAATGAATTAGGAGGATGGGAGAGTTCCTCTGAGTGTTCCAGAAGATGGCTGTGAATGCTGAGCCTGTAGGGAGCCAAAGAAGAATTGCCAAAGAGTGTTGAGTCTACCATAATTCCCTCCTTGAATATGCTTTTGATAGAAGAAAGCCATTGCCCATCCTGCTTGAGATTCCCAGGGCTCAGTAGGAAAATCTGGTCAGTAGGAAAATCAACTGATAAGCTGCAAGCATAAAAAATGTGTTATTGTTTTTCATAAAGTCTTCCCTTTGGCATTTTGTGGCATTCCCTGAGCCAATAAAATATAGTTACTTTCTTACTGTCCCCCTTTTCATGTCCTTATTCTTAGAATAAAAGTAGATTCTCCTGCATCAGAGGGTCCTGTACACACATTCCACAATTTAAGCCAGAGTTTCCCAATCTTGACAACTTTAAGACCCAGAAGTCTGGGAGTTGAAGCCCCATGTCTCAAAGATACAAAAGTTGGGAAACCCTGATATAAACCATTCAAAAAATAATAATAATAACAACCCCAATATCTTCTAGTTGTAGTTTAACTTAAAATGCTATGGCTTGCAATAATAGCACTGAGTTCTTGTACTTCCTGTTTTCTGTTTTTGCAAATGGAAAAGGGAACTAAACAAACCATTTAACTTACACAAGTTGAGATGCCTGGGAAAATGTGGCGGGGGGGCGGGGAGAGGAGGGACACAGCAGTTGTCTCTTCCAAAGCAAAGTCAACTGGGTCTTGTTATCGCACTCTCTTGGTATCAGGTGTGATGGTGAACTACAGCAAATACCAGGAGTCCTTTCCATTAAATATTTCTTCAAACAGCTCAGAGAGTCTCCATTGTATAGATTCTGCACAAATATCTCTTTTGGCTAATGAACCTAGGTTTCTCCCCTTCTGGTTCTTCCTGATTCACACTACATTGCCCTGGAATGGTTAGTGGCATTCTTCCTAAAATAATTATCAGGTATCAAATAAAGGACCGCATTATGATTTTTGTGTAACACATGAATTTTCAGCCTCTTAAAAGAAGTTCTCACTTTTCTTTCCATGTTGGCTTTGGAAGATTAAAAACTGAAGATCCATTAGCATAATGGCCAGTTTTCATCTGTGCTACTAAATCAATATTCTTGTCCGTGCATGTTTTAATAGCAAAAATGGAGAATTACAAGGTTAACCTAATCATTTTCCAGATTCTTAAAGGCCACTATGGGGACTTCTGCTTCCCATTGGTTACCAGATTCTTTTGCCATATTCATCCATCTGTTACTCTGGGGAATGTGAGTGATTTCTTTGCTTTACCTAACATTTAATCTGTTCTGTGGCGGCAGAGTATGCCTACTTCATATACCTGGCAGGCAGGCAAAACTACTTTTCAAATTACACAGCTGTGAGTGTTACATTTTGTGTCATATAGCATACTTTCTTTGTTTGCATTCTGTTGTTGGAGTGCTCTTGATTTCCTGCTCTGTCACTGAGGGTTTCATTTTGTGCCATTGCAATTAATACTATAGGATGAGGCCTGACTCTAGTGTCCTTTACAAACTTGGCTACCAGTTTTCAGGTAAAAAAAATAGTGTGATTTGTGAAACACAAAAATGAGCCACATAAATTTGTGATATCCACTCAAGAGATACAAACTCATCTTTTTGAAATAAGTAATTTATCACACTAGATGTTTAAGCTGGCATTAAAGTGATGGAATTAAACTATTTTAGATTTCTATAAATAGGAAGAGTCGCTTTTCAGAATGAGATGGGTAGCCCATAAATTAAATCAATAAATAAAATATTTAAACAACAACCTAGTAGGTGTTTCATACAGAATTACCATTCATTTGAACATCTTAAGTAAAAATAAGTGGTCAATATCCTTGCAGATGGTTGCACTATCATCAATATGCTGATGATACCCATTATAGATCTCTACCCAGGTGATACTGTCCAGGTGTTGGCTCAGCACCTGGAGGCTATAAGCATTTGGATGAGGATGAATTGGCTTCAACTTAACCTAGAAAGACAGTGTGGCTCTGATTTTTTTATCTTTTTTGGTTCCAGTGAAGTATCATCTTTGACTCTTGCTGGTGCACAATTTGGATATGTTCCTGGACTTGGGATCTTGCTCAAGGAGCACCTGGCAGCTATGGCTCAGGGGGTCTTTGCACAGCTTCATCTGTTGTCCCAATTGTGCCCATTCCTAGACAAGGAGGCTTTACTTACAGTTGCTCATACTTTGATCCCTTCCTGGCTAGATTACTGCAACACACTCTACCTGGGGCTGCTCTTAAAAGACCACACAAATTGCAACTAGTGCAAAATGTGGTGGCCCATATAGATCTGGGTGCTCCACAATTAACCCATGTTACCCTGTTGCTGAGGAAAACTGCTCTGTCTTCCATTTTCTTTATGGATGTTATTCAAGCTGCTGGTTATCATCTTTAAAGACCTAAATGGCCCAGGGTCAGATTATCTGCGAGACCGCCTCTCCTTGGCAGCACCCACCCATTCCACTAGGTGTGAGAGGGTGGATGTTCTCAGATCCCTTCCCTCAAATGTTGCCATCTGGTTGGCAGTATGCTAGGCAGTATGCTTTCTCAGTAACTGTTCTGACCCAAACCTTGTTCCAAGGAAACAAACACGAAACCGAGGTAACAGCAAAACCTTTCAATGATTCTTTATGAATTCCATTCCTTCACGGTTAAAAGGCTGTTTCAAACTAATTGTCTCTGATAAGAATGAGCCTTGCCAAGGTTGTGCCAGGCTGCCAAGAATACTAGATAAAGTTACTAAGAAATATTTCAAACACAAAGCATCTCCAAACATCAGCCAAGATATTCTGAACGTCCACAAGGCTTGAGTCCAAAAACTTATTTGCTTCCTGCAAAGAACTCCAGTTTCTCAGGTGGCTTTTATCTCTTAAGGGAGGGGCCATCACCTTGCAGTCTTACTCCCGAGTCACCCATGCTGCTGCAGCTGCTCTTTCCTTCGAGCAGCCCTGTGTGCATGCGCACTGGGCACAGGCTCCTCGGGGACCTCTTCATCGCTGCTGCCAGCCTCCACAATCTCCAAAGGCAGCATTCCACTCCATGATGGTCCTGGGCCCATCCCTGCATCACACACAGGCCCATCATCTGAGTCCTCGCTCTCTGAGACCTCAGCCATCCGCACCTGCTGCCGGTGAACCACAACAGTAACTGTCTCTGTCCTTTAAATACCCCACTGAGGTCTGGCAGGCTCCTAGCCTTCCAAAAGCCAGGACAGCCTGGTTTTCTCACAAGTATGAGTAGAGTCCAGAAAGTTTGTTGTTTGTTTGTGGATTTGTGGGAATGTATGGAAGTTGGGAATGCTGGGAGTTTTCTCTACAGGTAGATTTCACTTGCTGCTTTGTTTCAATAATCATTTGAAGTTAATGACAATGCTGAAAAAATAATTTTACAACTAATGACCTCACTGACGAGCTTAGCAGCGTTCCTCAGTCACATGATCATCATTATAGTCCATACACAATGTACTGTGCTTGACCTGTTGTTTTGTTCTCCTCAGCTGCCTTGCTGAGCAGAAAGATTGGAGAGGAAGAGATTAAAGAGAATAAGCAGGCACACAGTGAGGAATACACCAGGCTGTGTGAGTACCAAGCTTGGACTGTGGATACCAACACATTGCTCTCAATGAATTTTCCTCACTGTGTGCTTTCTTACTCTCTTGTATCCCTTTTCTCCAATGAAGGTAAATGCAAACATATATTCCCTTCTTGCTAATTATCCCAGCACCCAGCACTGGAGTGAGCATCCCAAAGGATGGCGGAGTGGGGAAAAGAAAAGCACTGTCATGTGATTTCCCACTTAGCAGCCACTTAGCTGGAGCACAGTGGCTCAAGTGGTTGGAATCCTGGGCAGGAGGTTAGCAAGCCCCTGTTGGAGACCTGAGAGCTGCCATGAGGAGAGGTTGAGCTCTTGTCCTTCATTCCAGCTCTTGCCGAGGACATGAAGGGAACCCCCAACTGGATGTCCCCAGGACATCAGTGATGTCACTGGCTAATCCTTTCAATCTGGATGCACCTTGGTGCTTCTGACTTAAGTGCAAAGCAACTTAGCTTGATGACAGAACACCTGGTCCCAATTATGGTCACTAAAGTGAGGAATACCTGTATTGATTTTTAGTTCTGTGTGGTTTGTGAGCTGTCAGGATTATGTTGGTGGTATCAGTTGCTATTAGACTATTAAGAAAGATGGCACTTATGGATGGATGAAAAAAGACTGAGGTGTGGCTTCTGGTTAAGGTAGACTCCATGGCTCATGAAGACAACAAAATTCTGGAATTGCCAGAGGACCATTTCTCTAAATCCCTGCAGCATTCCAAAACATAAGGCCCATACCCCATTTCTGAAGAGTGTAAGTCTTACAAAACAATGTTCATGGCTCCAATTCTTCTTCCACAAGTAGACCCACTGGTGGAGGAGACTGTAATCTAGCAGAACTCCTGCTGATGTATGAAGGCAAAGTGGCCTTCAAACATCAATTCCTTGAGTCTCCTCTCTCCAGCAGCTCCCTGAGGCACTTTCCATGCTCTGCTGGAGGAGTGCCAGTTTTCTGGAACAATATTTTGTGGGGGAGAGGGGGTCATTAAAGGGAAGGTAGGAGAAAATTGCCTCTTTGACATAATGTGCACGGGACTCTGCTTGCTGGATCTCTAGAGCTAACTCGTCATATCAATGATGCCTCTGTCTTTCGACAAAAGCCGTGCGTCGTACAAAGCCTGGATTGTGACACTTGATGAAAGCTAAGCTCTCACTAGCCCGATCTCAAGGTAGCAAAGTTAAGAGTTTGAAGCCTCCCCGCCCCACCCCCCAGTCAAGCTTTAAAATGGGTTGCTTGATAATGGGGACCTGAAATAACCTCTAAGTGGGGTTTTTTTTTTTTGGGTTGGGTTTTGTTTTCAAGTGTGTTCTTGCTTAAGGTTTAATTGGCTCCAGTCAGTAGGAAAGGGCTCCAAGACTGATTATTTATGGCTTACTGTCAAAAGCAGCTATTAAAAAAGGGCAGTATTATCTTGGAGATGTTGGGAAGCAAAGCGTGGTGGGGGGAGCGTGTGTGTGTGTGTGTGTGTGTGTGTATAGGAGTGTGTTTTCTTGTACTGGATAAAATCAGTTTTGCTGTCTCAGCAGTGTGGTTTAAATTGAAGATTAACCCTTTGACCTTCACAGTGTCAAATCACTTACAGATGGATCACCAGCTACACTTCTCTCTCCCCCCTCCCTTCACCCCTCTCCTGTGTTTGCTGGAAGAGGGGGGCACTCTCCTTTAGGAAAAAAAAGCGGGGGGAGAAGTTGTTTGTTCTTGCAGCTGGGCTATGAGACACTCAGAAGCCAATCTGATTAAAAACAGCACTTGGCTAAACTCTGCAGAATCCTGCAAAAAAAAAGCGGGGGGGGGGCTAATCCTTTTGTGCACAATACATAAAGGGTCTGCTTCTTTCTTTCATAATATTGGAGCAACAATTATTCCTACAGAAACTACTACTAGTCACACACACATACCCTGGGGCCAATGTTTTTCCCCCCCTTTACATCTGTAGCATTGCTGGATTTAAAAAGTGCCTGTTCTTAAAAGTATACCTTAGTTTTTTTTATTGGGACAGGTTAAGCTTTTGAATGGTGGCTTTAACATTTTACATGAGTAATCTTGTTGAGACTCTTTTCCCCATCTTTCTTTACAGCACCAGCAGAACAGAAATCAGGTCTGGTGGCAGATCCTTCTCTTCCTCCATAACTTGGCCTTGAACGTGGAAGCCAACAGACAACGTGTGGGTCAGAGGTGAGACCTGCCCTGCCTCTTCCAGGTTCCATCCAGTCTGCTGGGAACACTGAACACACCCAGGTTACAAATGCATGTGCCACTGGACAGATGTGAGGTTCCTGTGGACCCGAGGGTGCTTGTTATTGTACAAAAGACTTGTTTTCCATGGACTTGCCTTCTGACTCCCTTGTCTTCTGTAGTGGGGAGCTTTGGTCCAACACTGTTGAAGAAAGATCTTCTCAAATTGTCTGGCTTATGATCAAGGTGCAAGAAGGAGCTAATGTAAGGAAGCTTTGGAAGAGTTGGTGATGAACTGTTGGTGATATTCTAGGATCAAGGTTTGGGGCAACTACCAGATTCCTGATGAGTAAAACTTTGAAGAAACTGTTAACAAGCAACTGTGAAACAGCATATAGCATAATGTATAACTGAATCCAAAAATTTTAAATACTGGAGATACTGGTGTAAACAAGGAGTGAGTCTTGAATAATAACACACAATCATTACGCTCAGGAATATGTAGGTTCCCCTCCTGTCTTTCAACTCAAGTCAGAAAAATGCAGTACTTTATTATCCAATGTAACTTTCTTTACTACTCTAAAGCTGTAATCGTTATAGTAATAAAATAAGCCATTACCCAACCAATAGGATTTCTTAAATTTCCTTCCCTAAGGAGAGAAAGAAAGGCTTGTCCTTGGAGAGAGAAATCCAGCTTCACAAAGACCTTCCTTAGAGCTGCAAACTGTCTGGAGTTAGTACTGTGAAGGTCGGGATGGGGATGGGGGGGGTTTGCTAGTAGAGACCCATTTTCCACTATCCTCATATGCCAACATGCCTCTAAAGAGGGTAGGATCATGGCAGCCTGGAACTTGCACCATCCTTTTTCTTCCCATTGGAATCATTGGGCGGGACAAAGAAAGGAAAATCCTCTTTTGGGGGGATCCAGCTGACACAAGCCACTAAAATTGCAGAAGAACCCATTCAGCTACCTTGGTTTCCTCTCTTTTCTAAGTCCAAACATCCAACAGAATCTGTTTAACTTAGGAGAGAAAAGTGCCTTAATTTTACATTAAAGTCTCATTACGATCATATTCAGTATCAGAGATGGAGCCACAAACTACTGAATGTCCCATATTACATATTTTTCTTTTGCCATTTAGGAAAAAAATGGAAGCAAAGTTTTTATTGGGAGAACAAGAAAATCAGGCACATTGCAGGAAATAAGGGGAATGTTTTTTATTGCCTATAAGTAGAGGGCATCAATCCACAAGATTTTGAAAGGGGCTCTGCACTCTCGTTTTCAGGCTTCTGGACTTTACAGTCTTAGGGTGAAGTGAGAAGCAAGATGAATTAGAAGTCTGGTTATGCAAAGATTTGGCTATATTTTTTGCAAAAGACATACCTTCCAAAGTGTTCTCCTGAAGACCTTTGCTATTCTGAACTACGTAGCAACACTTCCCCACCATCTTAAGAGGCAGTATTCCTACTCTAGGTGTTTTTATGATTTAGAGTCAGAGGTCACACAATTTGGTTAACGTTAAGTGCATTTGCAGTTTCGCCCTCATGCCTTTAGCATGTTGTGCAGATCTAGCCAATTTGATTAGTTTGTGCTTCATTGTATTTTGAGGATCAAGAAAACGGACTGAGATAGGAATGCAGTTGGGTGATTTTGTGTTTAGTACTTCTTCCCAAAATACTGTAATGAGAGCATCTCTAATATTATGGCCTTTTTATATATTGGTTTTAAGAAAATAAAAACAATATGAATTAACAAGTATCAGTATCATTTAAATATTTCCCAGTGTGAAGGAACAAATAGTTCAAACAAAATTTTATTCCAAAGTTTCTAATACTTACATTTTTAACTTGATATTTTTGGAGTGGGATTTTAGAGTTTACCAAGCAGCTTAGTCTCAGACATTTGCGTCCCTGTGCTAGATCTCCTTCCAGCTTTGCCACTGTGTCTTCACTAAGAGAGTCTTTGCCCCATCTGGCCTAATTATGGAACTGTAAGCTATTTTTCAGCATTTCTGTAGTGAGTTGAAAACTTGCTGCTCAGAATTCTGGACTGAATCCAACTTTTGATCTCTACAAAAAGAACAGATTTTTTTCTATAGTAGGTTCTGGTCTAATGGAGCATTCCTGCTGGTAGAATGAATAGGTGAATTTCTGATTCCTCTAAAGATCTCTTCTGGAAAATTGTGGGGCTCTAGGACAGTGCAGAAGGTGATGTGAACCAGAACTCTCTAATACAGGGGCCTCAAACTCCCGGCCCATGGGCCAGATGCGTCATGCGCTAGCCACGCCCACACCCAGCGAAGTGGGGGAAAGTCCCAATATGTCACTTGATGACATTGTGATGATGTGAGTTTGACACCCTTGTTCTAATAGAACTCTGCTTAGGGAGGTCTTGCTGGATCCAGACTTCTATTTTCATCCTCTTGAAAGGAATCTATCCCAAATCCATCTCCCTGAGAGCTTATAATTTGCAGGTGTGAAAATGGATATCATTTAGGTGTGCTGAGGATTCAGTTCACTAATTCTCAGCCAGTTAGAAGGCACTATATTGAGAAAGGGTGACTTAAATGAAGTGGCTCCAAGAATCAGAAGTTCTGAGTCAAGTCTGCAATCCCAACCATGTCAATACGTTCTTATGCTACACCTTCCTTCAGTTGACTCAGGCAAATAACATTGCTGACCATTATTGCATTGTGGCAAAGAAAGGTGTAAGATCATTTCCTTGAACTTTTTTTAATGGGCCAGTTTCATTTTTGATAACCTCCTTAGATGCTTCTCCTCCTGATGAGTATAAGGAGTTTTTAGTCCTTCTGCTGTGAGAGCAGATGCATTAGATTGCCTTGTTTGACACATGACCTACTTACCCATCATCAGTTTGGACACAGGGCAGGAATCTGAAGCACAAAGCTTTATTGTATTATTCTCTGGAGTGGACTAAGCAGTAACTATGTGATGGAGAAGTAGGGCATGTTAGCACATGCATGTTGCCTTCTACACAATACCTTTTGTGTGAAGACTAGAAATCCCAATTGGGACCTTTAAGAGTTTTACATTGTGTCTTCTTTAATCTAATACATCGGAATTATTATTGTTGAACATTGGTTCCCTCCTCCCCACTATTACCAATGATTCCTGTCTTCATACTAAAATTCATACTAAAAAGCTATATTAATAAATGTGTATCTATTTAAGTGTATAATCAAGAACAGAACCTGTAACGGGGCTGAACTGGTTATAAGGCATAATAGCTTCATCCCACCAGACATGATTAATGTGTTCTGTTTCTGGATGAGGACCTGGGAAGCCTATTTAAATTTTATATTTTTCATATCTTGTAGAACCAGAACAACTTTTTAATATCTCATAACAGAAAATTAGCATGTAATTATTTCTTACCTCCTCCGGCTTCTTGTGACCATTTGATGTCCTTATCTCATGTATTGGTAGATGTCCTTATCTCATGTATGGGACTACCACCTTGAGTTAATGAGATGCTTCTCAATTTGGTGAATCTTATTAATAATACAAACTGATGTTGCTTATGAATCCCACGTTTTTGGAATTCTAACTTTTGAATGGATAGATAGATAAAATCAGGGCTGGCTTAGGACATCTAAACTTTCTCTAAAAGAACACTTCCATATTGTAAAGTTTGTCAGTTAGGAGCCCGTAATTAGAGAGGGGGCTCTTCTCTCATGCTCATTCAATTCAAAAGAAGCAAGGGTCCTTGGCTTGGGGTGGAGGTTGCTTTGTACCACTAGTTTACAGTTGTCTTTTCTCCTTAGTGGCTCTTTAGCAACAGAAAGAAAGTCTTAACCATGGTAGAAAGACCATGGGAGAGTTCCAAGTAACCTGCCACATTATCTGAAGCACTACTACCTCAGTAAAATGTTGCAAATGAGGCAGAGCAGTTTTACAGCAAAAGCTTCCACCGAGAAAGGAATTTTCTTTTTGCTATCTCTTTCTCTTCAGTTCAGCTGGTTCTTTGTTAATCCTTTTTAAATCAAACTTTCCTTGGCTGCATTCTCTCCAGTAATAGTGCTTTTGCTGCAGTTCTTGGAAACTGAGACAGCAATCATAACAAACTGTACTGCCTGAGGTGACTTCCAGCTGCCAAAAAGCCAGGCCAAGGTGGGGAGAGAATGGAGGAATGGTCTTCAGATAAAGGCCCCAAGGACAAAGACCCTGGGGACACTGGCTGATTGTCCTGTGTTGGGCTTTTGTTGTGCACCTTCTGTGTCCATATATGTAGCTGCTGTTTTCTTTGAATTGTGTGGATTTTCCTTTATTCCGTGGCATTGTGTTCTCCTATTGTACCAAATCTGCTTGTCTTATTCTGCCAACTTAAGCAGCCTGTTGGCAGCAAGTTCTTGTCAGGGTTCCCAAAGGCTGGAATTTTCATTTTTGAAGACTTTACTAATCTCTTCACCTACTTGCAAGCTTTGGTCAGAATCAGCCAAAGAGGGTGGTCAAATATTCCCATAGAAAACCGTATCTGTGACTTTGCTTTCAACACATTGGTCTTGGGTTTTATTTTGTTCTTTGAGGAATTAAAATTGTGATCTGCTGGCATTGTGACCAAACCCCAGATATGCAGGAATACTGTTGTCATGTAACAGTGAGCTTGAATTAATTAACTTTAACACTATCTGGTACAAAATAAGGACATATACAACAGGAGTTGAAACTGTAACCGAGATTGGCCACAAACTGACAGTCCCATCCTATAGAAAAGCCTGGGAAAGACATTAATCACACAAAAAGTAGAGTCAGATGTGCCTTGCAGAATGCAAAGATGGGAGAGGCTTTTCAAAGTCAAAGAGAGCCATGACATGGGACATACATTTATTCCAGTGCTTCGTATTAATTACCCGCGGGCTATAAACAGAATGGACAACAATTAGTAGATTTAACTGGCTGTGATAAATTAAAGGACTCATTACAAACACCACAAGTATTGTTGCTATAACTGTCGTCTCAAATTGCCTAGCTGCAATGTGGCACATGGGAAGTTTCTTTTAGTGATTAAGAACAAATAATCTAATTGCTAGGCCACAGAAACCAACCCAGCCATATTCCCCGCTCCCCACCCCCCAGTATCCTCTCCCAATTATGTTGCCAAAATTTGGAGGTAAATGCAGGAAATCAAAGGCATTTCCCCCTACTTTTTATTTTTGGAAAAATAATAACTGAATGAAAGCCCTTCAATACTATAATGTAAGGGTGTCAAACTCACATGGTCATGGTGGTGTCACGTGATGTATCATGACTTTTCCCCCTTCGCTAAACCAGGCATTGGCGTGGCCAGCATGTGACACATCTGGCCTGCAGGCCGCGAGTTTAACAGCCCTGCTATCATGCATGATGTCATGCATGCTCTGAGATCCATGCTCTGAGATCCTTGCAGGGGTTTTCCTTTTTTTTTTTTTAAAAGTAGACTCCATTCACAAAAAAATATATTGTCTGAACCTGGTCTACAATGCTTATCAGCAGCACTGCCAAACCTTCAGATACAGATATCCTCCATTCAATATCCGAGAGATCTGACATGGGACCAGTGGAGTAGGACTTCAACACCCTTGCTAGTATTTGTTAATCTCCCCAGTAGATGAGTGAGCTGTTCAACTGAGCCTCCCTGAATGAAGGCAAATAGCTCTTTTATATATAGTACATCTGGATCTGGAGACCAAAAACAAACAAGGTTCAAGGAAGCACCCTTTGGAAGCTGGAGTTATGGATAGGGAACAAAAGTAAGGTTCGTGTTGTTGGAAGAAATGTCCATCTGTGTTCAATTCCAAGTTGGGAGAAAGGCACTGAAAACATGGAGACTGCTTGGAAGGACTGTTTAATGGAGCAAAACCATTAAGCACATGCTCCTGGTGCAGCTGAACACATGGAGTGGAGAGTGGCATATATTTATACCCTCTCTTGGACCTTGCAAGAAATGTATCCTATTGGTTGTCAGACTCCCAGGGGGCTATGCAAGGGTCCAGCTAATCTTATAGGCTGTCTCTGTCCCAGGCTTGGTTGAATCTTGCTGGGTGATGATGTAATGAACAGGCTTGTGTTCTGAAAGAGTGTTGGGCAATTCCTATTATGGCTTTGGTCTGGTTTGAATCTTGAGTGAGAGCTAATCCTATCACCCTGGAGCTGAAGGCCTTTTGTTTTGTAGATAGGATTGTCCAGTCTTTCTGGGGTTATTAACAAGGGTGGGGCTGCTTTCCAAGAGCATGTTTCTCCTTTTCTCATCCAGGGAGGCATAATATTCTGCCTTTTTAATATTTCCTAGAACATTTCATTCTTCTAGGAGAGGAGTGAGTGCTAACTTTCTACTCTGTTATGCTCCTGAATTATCCTGCAAATGAGGAAATGATTGTCCTATCCTTAACATAGAATTAATGTTGCATTTCCAGCTACTTTTCTGTAATTGGGATGAAGGCAGCATCTTTCTTTTCACTTCAGAAAGGTGAAACTGGATTAATTTGAACCAGTTCTCTGTGGCTCCCTTTTTCCCTGATATGGTGGGAATTTACAGGGCGGATCTCACAATCAATACGTATCTTTTCAGATATGGGTAGCTTGAGGCCTTCCAAATGTTGTTGAACAGCTGTTTTTAGCAGTCTCAGACAACATGACCAATGCTGAGGAATGCTGGGAGCGTGGTCCTGTTGACATCTGGAGAGCCTAATTTTCTAAGCCTTGTTTCAAGACACGAGTTTTAATACCCTGGGTAAGAAGAATCCTGGTTATGACAAAATGTGAGGTTGCTTACATTTATGTGTTATTTTATTCCTATCCTGGTTGGTTTTGTGTACCGAAAGCAGATGGTCTTGTGGTACATTACATTATATCATATTTAAACATCTGGCAATATGTGTTCAGTTCTATTGGGGTTAGTTTCATATTGGGGCCAGCAACATGTAAAAACAGAACTTCAGGTGCAATCTATCAATCATTGGCATATTTCACCCTCAGTTATTCTAATGTAAAATAGGAAAAGGGATAATTGGTTCTAATGACAACCATATAATGCTTTTAGCTATTAGTTGGAGATTTATTAAGAAATGTATTTTTCAGCAGAGGGTAAAATCTGAAGTTAATAAACCATAGGTTCAACTCTATGTACACTTGAAAGTAATTCCACTTTACTGTAAAAGGTCTTGCTTCTGAGTAAGCCTGTCTAGAATCATAATACATGTCATCTTACTATCTTAATAGTTTAAAACAGTAAATGAAGCTTGGGATCTATGTCTTAAAAATACAGACACGTCTTTACATATTCAAGTGTCCATTTTCCATCTAAGATTCAATGACTGTCTTATTTTTCAACTATTTCATACCCTGAAAGGAAAAAAGTTTGTCAAATTTTTTCAGCTATAACTGATTTTTAAGTGCTACTTGTTTTGTAGATGGCCAGGCAACAGTAGGTTGGATTCCAACTTGGCCCTCCTTAGAGTAGAGCTATTAATTGTGATGGAACCTGGAAAAGAGGCCTGTATTTTAGCAATTCTTTTTTTTAATGATTAAAATTGGATCCAAGCCATAGTTTATCTTCATGGTCTGAGAAGCTTCATCTGCTTTTCAAGATATGAGGATTTTTCCCCCCAGGTATTCTGGCAGCTCTTGTTAACAAATGTCATTCTAGTTATTAAATTATAAACACACACACAAAATAATGACTGTATGTTGCTTTGGGTTTCGCAGTGAACAGTGCTATTTTTTAGTATCTGAAACAGTACTGAACTCCCACAAATTTCTGGTTCTTACTCATCAGCAACAGGAGAAAAAAGGCTAAATATGTCACATGCATTGGAATATAATTATGTATGTCTATAAATAAAATGTGGACTCTAAATTCCTCTTTCCCAGTTGCCTCAAATAGGATCACCAGTATTTAACTGCCTTTGCTGTATTCTGTTAACAGTGATTGGAATGATTGAAGAAATGGGCAAGTTGCCATAAAAACTATTCCTGCTCATGTATTCAAATTAAATTGCCTCAAAGACACAGCTACACAGGTTGGGTGAAGCATTGGCAACCCAGACAGATTTATTGGTTGGGTTATTGCAACTCACTGACTGTAAAACTGGATTAATGAGCACTCATGTGCCACCATGTTACCCCCCTCCTCCTTTCATAAATTTGCAGAATAAATAGGGACTTTTCATAAATCTACTTTGGAAGATGATTTCTGCAAATAGAAAGCCATGTGACTTTGGGGAGAGGGGACTTTATAATACTTAAATGAACTCCATTGAAATCAACTGAAGGGTAATTACTCATTTGTCCTGTTGATTTCTATGAGCTTCAATTGCAGTTTATGCTCTCTGGTAGGAAGCTCATACTTCCAGAAACAATGGGGTCATAGAAAAAAATTTGGGATGTATTTCTAGAGACCTTCAGATTATTTTCAACCTTTTGAGTAATGGAGAGTACAGAATGAGTTTTTTTTTAAATTACATTTATATGCCGCCCTTCTCTGAGGACTCAGGGAGGCTTACAATTTTGGGGGGATACAACCCAATGCGGTCAGCAATAGCCTTCCTTCCATTGTATATGCCTGCTTATTACTAAGCGGCATTTTTACAAAGTCAGCTTATTGCCCCCAACAATCTTGGGTCCTCAATTTACCTACCCCGAGAGGATGGAAGGCTGAGTCAACCTTGAGCCTGGTAGGATTCGAGCCTACAGTAATTGTAGGCAGCTGGAAGTTAAGTGCAGGCATTTAACAGCCTGAGCCACCAAGGCCCTTTTAAGAGTAGGATAGGTATATTGGATTATTAATACTTTCAATGCTGTTAAGAAAATCACCATGTGTACAATGTTTGTAAAAAAAAAATTGGGGGGTAAGGATGTTTATTTAAAAAAATATTGATTAGGGTTGATATACTGGGCCTGACAGGAAGGAATTAGAGTTTTCTGTAACTCTTTGCTGCCATCTAGTAATTCCCCCAGATGCATTGGTACCCTTTCAGTGCTATGGGCCTATCCGATCTGTAAGGCAATTGTTTATATTGTTTTATAAATATTTATATAACTCTTTTTGTTCAAAGCGCTTTTATTGTCAAGAATTATTGCCTATTTCATCATTATAGGAGTATAGGAATTAAGGAAGCATGTTTTTGTGTAAAGATAGGATTGCTGCGCCTTCAGTAGTTGTAAAAGAGAACAGGTCTCCTTTGTTATGGGCTTGAAAAATGGACCTGTTGAAAAATTGTACTCATTTTGTGACTATTAAAAATAGAGGATCCTCTTTTCCCCTTTTGTACTTACTGAATACAGCATATCAAACCAAGTTAGTTTTTCTTTATTTCGCACAGTTTTGGTTATTTAAATAATGATCAACTTTTTTTCCCCGAGACTCACTGTCACTTCATTCTCAACTTTGTAGATCTATTGTGTCTTTTCGCTATATAAGTGGGAACCATTTGTAACAATCTTATAATGCGATACATGGATGTGTGTTTAAACCAACAATGGAGAACTGGGATTTGTTTTTGTTTTGTTGGGATTTTTTGTTTTTGTTTTTACTAGCAGCTGTTCCCTGGGCACAGTGAAGTCTTTCCCATCAATTTTGCTAGATTTTTGAGTTGAGCATACCAGATATTTGAACCTGGTGCTTTCTGCACATGAACATGTTCCTTATCAGAGGACGGTGGCTCCTCAAAGTTGACAAAATAATCTAGAAATCACAGCAAGGACCATTCTTTAAATGAGTGTTCTTTAACTGGTCACTTCCAGGTAGGAGTCTGGAAAGCTGCAATCCCAACGTAGCAGGAGTTCATTTTTCCTCCCAATATTCTGGTCTATTGAAGTCAATAAAAATACTGTATATAAATATTAAGTCAAATGCATTTTTCTTAAACTGTGAAGTTGGAATCTTAAAGAAGCTTCATTTACAGTCTTAAGGTGTCTTGGCTCTCTTATTCTGATGTAGTAACTTATAATTAATCTACATTTGTTATAATCTTCTGACTTTCCATCACACATTATATACTGTATGCTGCAGATTTCTTTTAAGAGCGCTATAGAACAGGGGTCTCCAACCTTGGCAATTTTAAGACTTGTGGACTTCAACTCCCAAGAGTTCCTCAGCCAGCCTTGCTGGCTGAGGAACTCTTGGAGTTGAAGTCCACAAGTCTTAAAGTTTGCCAAGGTTGGAAACCCCTGCTATAGAAAGGAGAATTTATGACATGTGTTGTTGACATGTTCAACTTTGTAAATAAGGAATTACAGTAATTTGGCAATAGCTAATTAAACTGGGAAAACTGGTAGGCGGCCAATGTTGCCACATCATTTTCAAAAGTGTTTTTAAAAAGAGTTCATTCATATTGTATATAGTATATATTCTCCTATTTTGCAGGATGTTTCTTTTATTGTATCTTTTGCCATCATGGGCCTGAAGTGCGCAGACCTCCTTTTCCATGGACTGAGACCCAGTGAGAATGTAGCATTTTATCTAGCTATGGTTATGTATTTTTGCGCTGTCTTCTCTCTCAACCAGTGGAAAGTCTGAAGAGTGTCCCCCCCCTTTTTTGTTAACTTTGCAGAATATTTACTTCTGGGTTTCTCTGTTTTTCTTATTTCTGACTATTTAAAATTCAACTTGGACTCTTTTTTTCCATAATTGGTACAATTTTTAATAAATACTTAAAAACAAATCCAATGTTTTCTTTTTGTTCTGTGAATTGGTAGCTGGTATCACTGGGGTTCAAGAAAACCGACTGCCTATTCCATCTCAGTGGGAAGTCCTGCTAGACAACAGGTGGCTGGAGAAAGCTGGTGTACAGCATCTTTCAGAAATGTAACTGAGAGGTTATTGTTAGTGACATGAGACCAGAGGGTAGCTCCTTGGAAGCAATTTTGCCAGCCTGACTAACCATAACTTCTAGTCTACATATCTGAGCTAGCATATCACACTGAACTGGCTTGTTCACTCATGGTTTGTGGAGTAAGTTTCAACCTAAAATGCAGTAAGCTTGCTATTATTATTATTATTATTATTATTATTATTATTATTTCGCATTTATATGCCGCCCTTCTCCGGAGACTCAGGGTGGCTTACAGTTTTTTGGAGCACAACCCAATGCGCTCAGCAATAGCCTTCATTCCATTGTATATGCCTGCTTATTACTAGGGCTTTTTGGCCCCCCCAAGTGGCATTTTTACAAAGTCAGCTTATTGCCCCCAACTATCTTGGGTCCTCAATTTACCTACCCCGAGTGGATAGAAGGCTGAGTCAACCTTGAGCCTGGTGGGATTCGAGCCTGCACTAATTGCAGGCAGCTGGAACTAAGTGCTAGGCGTTTAACAGCCTGCACCACCAAGGCTCTTTTAACACAACACATGATCTCTATCCAAGAAAACCATTCAGTACATTTATGTTTTCATGAAAATGTAATTTTATTCACTTTCAGCTATTATTTAGCTAGCCCATGGTCCACGTGGATACCCGTGAGACCATATGCTTTTGAATTAAACATCACAGTACAGCTAAATTAACAGATAACAGATAATCAGAGTTGGAAGGGACCTTATAGGTCATCTAGTCCAGGGGTAGCCAACCTTTTGGACCTCAGGGACCACCAAACTCATAATTTTAAATCCCAGGGACCACTAACTGGTTCTGTGGGTGTGGCCTAATTTGTGGGTGTGGCTTGGTGGTCATGTGACTGGCTGGGCATGGCTTGTGTGTAAATATTATAAATATTTATATAAATACTGAATTTTTTATAAAACAAGAGCAGCTTTTACCCAAAATCAGGCAAAGCAGGCAGGCAGATTGAATTGCTCACAGAATCACAGATTCATTCCGAAATTTATCTATCTGCCATTGGCTAGCTCAGTCTCTCAAATTTGCTTGCCGTGAGTCTGCACTGAATAATAGAACCTTCAGTCCTAAAGGAGGTTCGGCTGTGCTTAAAAGGAGAGCCGAAGATCTAAAGACTAGCTAGAAAGCAAGAAATCCAACCATTTCCTGCTTCCTAGCTAATCTAAATCTCCCAGCATAGCAAAACAGATGATGGTTGGAAAAAGGAAAAATAGCAATTTAGCAGACAAGTTTGCCAGGTAAGGAGTGAGTGGGCGGGGAGGGTTCCCACGGGCCATGTGGGCTGGGCAGCCTTGTGTTTCTGCGCAGCCTGGATTAATTGCTTTGGGGGGATGCTCTAGGGGTGAGATTTCTCTGCGGCCCACCAAAATTTTCTCACGGCCCACCAATGAGCCACGGCCCACTGGTTGGTGATCACTGATCTAGTCCAACCCCCCGCCCAAGCGGAAGACCCTGCACCATTTCTGACAAATGTCAGTCCAATCTCTTCTTGAAAGTCTCAAGTGATGATGCTCCCACAACTTCCGAGGGCAAGCTGTTCTATTGTTCTCACTGTCAGAAAGTTTCTCCTTATTTCCAGGTTAAATCTCTCCTTGTTCAGTTTCCATCCATTATTCCTTGTCTGGCCTATAGGCACTTTAGAAAATAGCTTGACCCCTTCCTCTCTGTGGCAGCCCCTCAAATATTGGAAGACTGCTATCATGTCTCCCCTGGTCCTTCTCTTCACTAGACTAGCCATGCCCAGTTTCTGTAACTGTTCTTCATATGTTTTAGTCTCCAGTCCCCTAATCATTCTCGTTGCTCTTCTCTGTATTTTTTCTAGAGTCTCAACATCTTTTTTATAATGTGGTGAACAAAACTGAATGCAGTACTCTAGGTGTGGTCTTACTAAGGCTTTATAGAGTAGTATTAGTACCTCACTTAATCTCGATTGTATCCCTCTGCTAATGCAACTTATGGTTGCATTAGCTTTTTTGGATGCTGCTGCACACTACTGGCTCATATTTAGCTGGTTGTCCACTAAGACTCCAAGATCCCTCTCACAGTTACTGCTATTGAACCTGGTTTCACCCAGTCTATATGTGTACTTTTGGTTTTTCTTCCCTAAGTGTAGGACTTTACTTTTCTCTACATTGAATTTCATTTTGTTAGATACGGCCCAGTGTTCTAGTCTGTCAAGATCCATCTGGATCTTGAGCCTATCTTCTTGGGTGTTAGCTATTCCTGCCAGCTTAGTATCATTTGCAAATTTGGTAAGTTCCCCTTCTATTCCCTCATCTAAGTCATTAATGAAGATATTGAAGAGTACTGGGCCTAAGACAGAACCTTGTGGCACCCCACTGCTTACTTCCCTTCATGTAGACTTAGACCCATTAAGGACTACTAGCAAAAATTCATTTTTGCAAAAGCAACATTATTCAGGAAAACTTGAGACAAGATACAGTTTGGTTTTTTTAATGCTATAATATCATGCCTAGAAATAAACAGTGTAAACACTTTTATTTTGAGAAAAAACATCCTTTGAAATCAACAGAGAATAAATTCAAGTAGAGGTCATACTAGCCTTCTTCATGAAATTCAAACCTGAATATATATCAAAATTCAAGTCTACAAGGCCACCCATTGCTGTTCTCACTTCTGTTCTATTTGGAGTTTTTAAAACTCCAAATAGTTTTAGTTTTGGAGTTTTTAAAACATCCAGCATTTGCAGTGGAACCATTACTTTTTTATTGTTTCAGTTTTGTGGTCTTTCACATTAAATAAAATAGAGCCTACTCTTTTAAACCTTATTTACAAGCATGTAAAAAGTGGGTTTGAACTTTTTACAGGAAATCCTACCCTCATTTTCTGGGAAGTAAGTACTTTTAAATGATCTCAATGAATATGAGTCATCAGGATGAAAAAAAAACTGGTGGGGAAAAAATGGAGTTTTAGCTGCATCAGCAGAAGTTTAGTTTCAAAAACATAACAAATAATAGCCAAATTATTTTCTGCAATAGCCAGATTTTACCTCAAGTATTAAACCCAGTTCTACTCACCACACTTGAACATGGATTTGGACAAATGGAAAGGATAACAAAAATGATCAGCAAACTGAAGAGCAGATATTGAACACATTTAGCTTAATTTCAATTCCTTTGCTAAACCAAGACTTACATTCAATGGCCTCATTTTCCCTAACAATAATTCTTATGATGCATCCAAGGAAATATGCATGTGATTATATTCTAAGAATTACATTATCGGATCTGATAATGTCTGCCTTCATATTCCATCCTAGGTGATTGTTTGTTTAAACATGATATATAAACTACAGTAGTTGACATCCATCATGAGCCAAAACTAAATCTATTATTACAGTTGGGTACAATATGTTGATTTAGTAGGTGATTTGACCACACTTAGCTGTAGGACTGGCTTTCCTATTTGGAACAGGTTGCCAACTTCCTCTAGTTCTGTGTCAAGATTTCATACCAGGCAAAGCAATAACTCTTAACTCTCCAGAGCCATAAACTATTCTTCAGATATTTTTTACACTAAAAAAAGACAATACAGCTAAACAATATGCTTTATTTTCCAAAAGATGGGATCCATGTATGAGCAGATCGAGCCTACAGTGAAACACAGAAATAAAGTTATATATCATATGTGTGCATGCACACACACAGATGCCCCAGTGTTTAAATGTTAGGCCTGTTCTTTTAGTCAACAGAAATTTGAGCATAATGTTCCCAATTTTAAAACTGTAAGAGCACTTCATATTGGAAGTGTAATCTCCTTCCCTCTCTCAGGTTATGGGTGACTTAAGGAGTCATATGTTTCCTTCAATTTCTAATTCTTTAGTGGTTGGGGCAGATGCAAAAAGCCTTCTTCAGTTTGTTATACCCTTCCTCCACTTGCCTGATTATCTCAAGAGGGAAGGGAATTTCATTTTTCCTCTCAGAAAAATCTGGATAGATCTCTCTCACTTTATGTCTTTCCATCTTACTGCTTCAGACACTAGATAACAATAAGGGGCAAATATCCAACTCTTTCAGTTGGGAACATGTCCATTTCAAAATACCTACTTGCTCTGGGAAGATATGTCTGTCTGTCTGAATGTCTCTCAATTCAAATATCTCCCACCTCTTCCAGCACAAGGCCTCTCTCTGAGTCAGAATTGCTGGCAGATGCCAAAGCTTAAATGTGCAGCTAGTCAGGCAGCCTGGGTTTTTAAATATAATGCAGATAAAAGTTCAAAGGAGCTGAGGGGTATATACTTCATGTTTCCCCATAACATTCAATTTCCAGGTAGCCCTTCCAAGGATTTAATTATCCCAGAACATCCCTCCAGTGCAGATTCCAATATAAGATTCACATCAAATTCTTTCTTCTCACCATTCCAAGATAGAAATGTTTAGAAGCACACTTAGAAAAAAATGGCAGGACATTGGATATATTTTCAA
>CM019148.1:305605579-305645290 GCA_009733165.1 Naja naja
CAGAAAGTACATGTGAAGGTACTAACCGAAGGAAGGCCTTGCCAAATGGAAGTGGACTCAGGCTCCTATTTATCTATGGTGTCATGCGGACACTATTCACGGCTACTTCCAAACATTCAGGAGAAGCATTTCCAGAAGAAGCACTGACTCTTAAAGACTACCAAGGACAAGATTCCAGTAGTTGGAACAAGAGAATTACGTGAAGTTCAAAGGCCAACCAAACGTTTGCCCCTGACCATCGTGGACAAGGACCGCCCAAGCTTGCTGGGACTTGAGTGGTTCAATCCACTAGCATCGAGGTGACTGGCATCAATCACGTGAGCAACACTGAATGGGAGAAGGGCTGAAGTCTGAGTTTCCAGAGGTCTTCAGCACGGATTGGGCAGTATATGGGGACCCCTATCACTTTCAACCTAGATCCAAGGTGCCCCAATTCGCTTAAAGCCCAGAAGGGTCCCATTTGCCTTAAAGGAAAAAAAATGATGCACAATTAGATAAACTAATAGCTCAAGAGTTTAGAGCCCACTGACCACTCCAGATGGGATGAACCCATAGTCACACCAGTCAAGACTGATGGGTCACTGAGAATCTGTGGGGACTATAAGGGGACATTGAACCATGCACTTCAACAGGCGCATATCCAGTTCCAGTGGTGCATCATTTATTACATTCACTTGGCAGGGGTACAGTCTTTGCCAAATGGATCTGGCCCACGCATATCAACAACTAACAGTTGATGATGCCACTGCAGAGGCCCAAACCATTGTGACTCATAGAGGTGCCTTCAAATGTAAAAGGTTACAGTTTGGAGTAAGCGTGGCACCAGGCATTTTCCAAAGCCTTATGGAAAGGATGCTCCAAGGACTGCCAGGGGTAGTGCCTTACTTTGATGATGTGTTAATCTCTGCTGAAAATGACACTCAATTACAAGAGAGACTCAGAGAAGTCCTTACCAGATTCAGAAAGCGGGTTAAAAGTCAAGGAAGAAAAATGCACTCTTAGAACTGACAAGGTTGAGTTCTTGGGCTATATGATTGACAAGCATGGCATCCACCTACAGATGCCAAGGTTCAAGCAATCAAAGAAGCCCTAGACCAAAATGCAAAACAGATTTGCAAGCCTTCCTTGGACTTATTAACTTTTACCACATGTTCCTACCTCAGAAGACAACCATTGCAGAACCATTACACAGATTGCTTGACAAAAAGTCTTTGGGTCTGGGGCAGGAAAGAACAATCAGCATTTAACAGTATTAAAAGACTAATCACGTCTGATGCTGTACTCATACAGTTCTCTGAGAATTTTCCTGTTGTACTGAATTGTGATGCATCCCCTTTTGGAGGGGGGGGTTGAGCCACAGGCTTCCCAGCGGGAGGGAAGCCCCTATTGCATTTTACTCTTGCACCTTGACCAAAGCAGAGGGGAATTACAGCCAATTGGACAATGAAGCATTGGCAATTGTTGCAGCTATCAAGAAATTTCATGAGTATTTATATGGGAGAACATTTACCATTGTCACAGATCACAAACCTTTGTTAGGCATTGTGGCAGGAGACAAACCTACACCCATTATCCTGTCACCAAGAATGCTGAAGTGGACTGAACTTCTTGCTGATTCATACAACCTTATCCACAAGCCTGGCAAGGACATTGGACATGCTGATGCCTTGAGTCATTGCCCACTTCCTTGTCACAAGGAGGACTTTGAACCTGAGGCACACCGTTTTCCTAGAAACTGTTGCCAAGCTTCCAGTACACGCTGCGAAATTGCCAGAGAGACTGCCAAAGACACTCTATTGGCTCCTATTATAGGCTGGATTGAAAGGTTGGCCTCTTGTATCTACACTTCTCAACCTTTAAGTCCAGGCAAAGAATTATCTGTATTAAGAGGATGTATTTGTGGGGGTAACAGGGTGGTTATTCCTGCAAAACTGCAAAGGGAGGTTTTGGAAATGCTACATGAGGGTCATCCTGGTATTGTAAGGATGAAGGGATTGGCCAGGAGTTATGTATGGTGGCCAGGTATTGAAAAATGGTAGAAAACTGGGTTGCATCTTGTCCCAACTGTCAGGTAGTCAGGCCTGCCCACCTCTCGCCCCCAAACAGGAATGGGAATGTCCTAGGGGCCCATGGTCTAGGATTCACATTGATTTCACAGGCCCTACCAGAGGGCACACCTTCTTATTATAGTAGATGCATATTCCAAATGGCTAGAGGTAATCCCTATGGCATCCACCACAACTGATGCTGTCATCAAGCAGCTTAACAGCTTTTGTAACCCACGGGTTACCTGATGTTCTTGTCTCTGACAATGGCCCTCAATTTACATCCAACCCTTTTGAATCCTATCTAGCACAACTGGGTATCAGACATGCCCTGACAGCCCCTGGGCACCCTTCGCTAACGGCCGGGCTGACGAATGGTACATTTTACCAAGGAAAAGCTTCAGCAATTGGGTCCTGGGGACATCACTGAGAAAGTTGAAAAGCTTCTTTAGTGTTCAGGCATCATCCCTAACCCATCAACTAACTTATCCCCAGCAGAGTTGTTGATGGGTAGGAAACTTAGGTCTTCCCTTGACCGCCTTCATCCCCTTACGCACCCAACGCACCACTAGATTCCACTAGCAAAGTTTGCACGTTCAGTGTGGGTGATTCTGTTTATGCTAGAACCTTATGGGTGAGCCTTCATGGATTCCTGCTGAAATAACTCAAATCACAGGCCCTCATTCTTACAGGGTACAAACAGAGGATGGAGTCCTCTGGAGCAGGCACATTGATCAGCTTAGATCCAGGTTACCTCAGGAACATCGCAATTGTTCCTCTCTAATTCCCATACCTACTGCTTTTTCTAGGGGAGGGGAGGAACATGAGGATAATCAGCAAACAAGAATCAACCCCATGTGTAACGAGCCATTACGACAGGAACCATCCCAACACCTGTCACAATCCCAAAATCCATCCTTACAAGTGGAAGATTGCACATCACTACCTGACTTGGGTGCTGACATTGGGCTGGAGATGGGTTGGGAGGAGAGACCAGATTCTAACAATCAAACAGGGTCTTCTTTCACAGGAAGTCCAACTAGGGAAATGTCAACAGACACATTTCCCCTCTCACTGGATGAGAACGTTAAAACTTCTGAACACGAAGGTCTCAACGTTACGTAAGAGCCCCACCTATTTAAAAGAATACATTAGATAGGTTGGGTTTGAGTATGGACTGAACCTAGTGGGGAGGGGTGTTATGTATGCAGGTTTGAATGTCATTGGTTAAGTTTGAACTGTTCTTGTAAAATGTCGGATATGATTGGTTTAAAAAGTGCGGGAAAACCCTGCACTCTGATTGGCTGGCAACTGCGGCTGCTGGCTATAAGTAGCAGCCACAGACCAGCCAAATTGGGCCTGTTATGAGCTGTAGTCACTAATAAACTCTTCACTGAAGCACTTCGCGTCTGACTCTTCATGCAAATCTAACACTATAGCCTGAGAGGAAGGGGGGGGAAGTATTTCCAGAACCGCATCCACATTCTCTCTCCGTCAGCTTCTACACCATGAAAAGCAATTGGTTGATCTGGAAATGATTGAATGGCTCCCATCCAGAAGAGACTCTAAACAAATCGTTCTTTCTTTCAAACATCCTACTACTTGCCAGCATGCAATTCAAAATGAAGCCTTTTCTGAGCAAGTTTGGAAAAACAAGTTTGAGAACTTCCCATTACATGTGTTTCACACACAGAGAGTGCACCTCATCTTGGAAATAAGAGCTCTTCTACGTTCAACTGCACTAACATAAATTGGTTTCTCCAAGGACATTCTACTTATTGCCTCTGAGGGTCCATGTTTACATGTAGCATTCAATCCCAAATAACAATTGTGTGGGAAATAAAACCATGCTATACTTAGCTTGGGAAATTGGATTTGGGAAGCTGGATCAAGGAAAAACATAGGGCCATACTCACCAAAAAAGTCACAAATTTACAAATTGAAAACTTCCTTTCTCCTGTTGTATGCCTTTCAATAAACAGCAACCGTGATTGGTTTCTGCAGAACTTAATGTGGTTTTAGTGTGGACATCACACTTGAAAGAGAACTCAGACAACTGGAATAGGTTCAGACTTCAACAAGGTTTGGCACAGAGGATACCAGTACCCTTCAAACATTTGAACAGATGTTACAATGAAAGATGTCACCATGGCTAAAATGTGTTTCTGGCAATTTCTTGTTCTGGTGGGTCCTTATGATGGTGGTATCATGTCATCCACAACCCAAAGTGAAATTGCCTTAAATCAACTTCAACTGTACCAATGTTAAAGAAGTGTTTTTCCCGCTATGCTGACACCATCTAGTAGTATCCTTAAAAGATACAAAACTTATTATGCTTTATCACACATTTTCTTGGAGGGAAGATAGATGACTGGCTGTGACAGAAGCAGGATAGGGATGACCAATGGGAACGTTTCAGTCCAGTATAGTTTTGGATGTTTGGCAAGCAGTTAAACACAATATTGGAGAAAGGTGCTAAAAGAAGAAAAAAACCTGCCAAAATAGCATACAATCGCCAGGGAGGCCATAAACTAAGGAGGATATTCAGGGCCCTTTATCTTGTTTATAAATAAATTGTTTTTATCCCGAGTTACTTTTCAATAAATAATTTCCATCTGTTATCATGAGCTTGGTGCACCATGTAAGATTTACTTATTTATTAGATCTATTTATATACGCATATCTACCCAATTGATGTGCTATTCAGGATAGACAGAACCCAGATAGTTACAACACATAATGATAACAATTAAAAGCACAATAAAACTTGTGGTGCATGAAGCATTTTTAGTCAGTCAAAGCAGTCAAAAATAGTCAGGACCAGAGGTAGTATTCAGCAGGTTCTGACCAGTTCTGGAGAACCAGTGGTGGAAATTTTGAGTAGTTGGGAGAACCGGCAAATACCACCTCTGACTGGCCCCACCCCCATCTATTCTCTGCCTCCCAAGTCCCAGCTGATCTGCTGGGTCTTCTTTTGCTGCCCTGCATAGGAGAACTGAGCTGGAAAGTAGGTTAGTGGGGTGGGGAGGGAATGGAGATTTTACAGTATTCTTCCCCTGCCATGCCCACCATGCCACACCACACCCATAGAACCAGTAGGAAATTTTTTTGAATCCCACCACTGGTCAGGACAAACATGAAAACCTGATCCAATGCCTGAGCCTTTTGAAATAGAATTAAGGTTGAAGCAACTCAGATCTTTAGGAGTGGAATACTGTTCCATGGGGCTGGTATAATGAGGGACAAGGTTGCTCAGTGGCTAAGATGCTGAGCTTGTCGATCAGAAAGGTCGGCAGTCTGGCGGTTTGAATCCCTAACACTGTGTAATGGAGTGAACTCCCATTACTTGTCCCAGCTTCTGCCAACCTAGCAGTTGGAAAGCATGTAAAAAGTAGAAAAATAGGGACCACTTTGGTGGGAAGGTAACAGCATTCCATGTGCCTTTGGTGTTTAGTCATGCCAGCCACATGACCACTTCAGACAGCGCTGGCTCTTCAGCTTTGTAACGGAGATAAGCACTGCCCCCTAGAGCCGGAAACAACTAACATGTGCGAGAGGAACCTTTATCTTTACCTAAGTGACAAGATCCAAAGCATGTCCACCCTGTCAGGACTTATTGGATGGAGAGAAGTATTTGGAGATAGGCAGCCATGAAATGTTTTGTAAGTCATAGCCATCATCTTGAAACTCCTCCGAAAACATATTAGTAACCAGCGCAGTTCACAGAGTAGCAGAGTTACATGAGCACAGAGATGTGCCTGCAAGTTGCCACATTTTGAAGCAACTGTAACTTCTGAGGGGGGCCTTCAAGGGCCGCCCTATGTAGTATGTATTGCACCAATCCAGATGAGAGATGACTAAGTAACGCATGAGTTACTATAGATAGGTTATATTCAGGAATGGGCACAATTGGTGCACAAGATGGATTTATGCAAACGGCTTCCAAGCCACCACTGCTTCAGTCTCTACCACATTCCTGCCCTTTTGCAACTGGAAAATAGCACTATTTCACAGACATCTAAGGCTCATTGAGTTCAGTGGAAAATGCCAACAACTGCAGAAAAAAAGACAAAACAATCTCTTTAATTTGCATTAATTGATAAGGATTTTGGGGCACACAATGCACACAATCCTGAACTGGCTTTTGAAGTAATAACCGAAGTATGGATATTGAAGTTGTAATAAATTTTTTTTTGGTACATCTGTAACCACATGCAGTCTTTTGGACTTACAGGCTTTTGGTTTTCCCATTGTCAGCTTGGTTTACAAGCAGCTGTCCTTACACCTCACTGAGCAATTCATCTTCATATTTAGCAGTTGCAAAGGATCAGTTCTTGGCATCTTCTCTCATATAAACCTTGAAATCTACAGCTATAATTATTTCAGACCATATATGTTTATTCTGGATGATGTTCAGATTTGTACAAAAGATCTGTATTTTCCACTGTGGTCTGTGAAGATTAAGGTCAGTTTTTCATCCATATCCCTCCCATGATCTGTTATGGAAAAGAAGTGGTGGTTAGACTTGGAAGGAGTCGGGATTCTTAACAGAGATGGTACACCTATATACAAAATACAGTCTTGTCAGAAAAAGTGAATCACGAATTAAAAGCCTCTATGCATGAAAAGGCATAGCTCAGAAAAAGGGGACTATGCTTATGCCTTGTAGGGGCCATGCAATAGTGCTGAACATTTTACACTGCTTATTTCAAAAGAAAGGCAGCTCTGAAGGAATAACAGAATTGGAAGGGACCTTGCAGTCTTCTAGTCCAATTCCCCTGTTCAGGCAGGAAACCCTATACCATTTCAGATAAATAGCTGTCCAATCTTTTCTTAAAATGTCCAGCATTGGGGCATCCAGAAGTTCTTGAAGCAAGTCATTCCACTGATTAATTGTTTTCACTGTCAGGAAATGTGGAGGTTTCCCCCCCCCTTCAGTTGTCCACCTCCAATTCCAGTATGGAATTGATGTGGAAATTCAGTTGTCCACCTCCAATTCCAGTGTGATGTGATGTGGAAATCAGTATGATATCAGAGATAGCTCCACTACTATATCTCCTGCTACAACATGATGCCTCTCTATCTACATAATGTGTTGCAGCGGGGCTGATATGATCAAGAAATAGAGCTGACTTATATAACATGGCATTCCAAACTCTTCAAGTGATTTGTTTATTTTTAAATTTTGTCCAGTCCTTATTGTTTTTAACAATAACCCAAGGTGGCAAACATCTAATGTTCCTTAGCCTTGACAACTTTAAAACCTGTGGAATTCATCTGATTCTAGAAGTTCACACATCTTGAAATTGCCAAGATTGTTATGCGCTGCTCTAAAACACAGATTAGCAACTTTTTCCAGCTGTGGAATCATGGTTACTTTTGTTTTATGTGAGAATTGTAGGGGATGTGTTCAGTGACATTTTGCTATTACTGAGTGAACAGGGCTGAGTTTTCCTAGTATAATCTTGCGTTTCTGAAGAGATTCAGTTAATAAGAGATTGAACTCATATGACTGTTTGCTCAGAAAAATGTCCCACTGTGTTTAGTGAGCTCCCTAATGGTTAGGACTGAGGCTTTGGTCACCATTGAAAGCTTGGGAGAGCAAAATGGATACTGAATGATAATGAATAATATGCTAAATTTATACACCTATAACAAGAAGAACGGAAACTGTCAGCATTGTCTATGTCGATGCACCTGTAGTATTACACTAAATTTTCCTCCGGCTTTTCTCAAACCTTCAATATATATTCCATTTCCTGAAAATCTGCCAAGATTCTGTCCACAAAGCTTTTGAGGAAAATTAGTTGAGGCCAAACTACCATGAATTTAATATGAAGCCTCTTCTCAAAATTCTGGAGTCTTATAGTAACTGTTTATCTTTATTAAGAACAAGCTGTGATGTGAAATTAAGAATGCTCCTTTTTTCCACACATTCCACATCTTAAGGAAGCTCAGCTGCACTCATGTTGTCACCAGACCTGACTAAGCTTGGTCTTAGCTTATCCTTCCATGCCACCATTGCCTCAGACAAAGACCAGGCTTCCTTCTTGCACCATGAATCGAGGCTCCATTGCACTGGGTTTTACTCCTGGAATAGTCTGGAAAGCCGAGTATCATCCTGTCAAGAAAGCAAAGTACTGTGAGCAGGCTAGCTCATCTGCAACTCATCTCTCCCAAAGACGTCCAAAACACTCATTCCCAGCATCTGCCACTCAAATTCCACTGGCATCCTCCTATGAAGTTTTCTTTCATTCCACATCTTTACAATACTTATGTTGCCACCAGACCTGACTAAGCAGGCCCCCAAGTTTATCCTTCCATGCCGCCACTCAGTGGTGAAATTCAAAATTTTTCCCTACCAGCTCTGGGGGCGTGGCTGTGGGCATGGCTTGTATAATAGTAATAGCTACCAGGGGTGATTTTTTTTTTTACCAATTCAAATCATCCCTACTACCTCTCCTGAGCCAGGCCATGGTGGTCGAATTTCACCCCTGGGCACCACCGCATCAGACTAAGCTGACACCAAACTTCTGTCTTGCACCATGAACACATTCGACAACTCACACACATACACACAAGCACACTGTGGGCTACATCCACTCCAGGATGGTCCATACCACCCATCTGAATTCTCTAGTCACACTCCATCCATTCACAATCATGCCTGCTTTCTATTCATGGATTTCCACACAGCTTCCATTGGCCATCTTCACCAGGTCCATCTTCACTAGGTCCATCTTCCAGACATCAGCCAGCTTCAGTCCTTGGGATCATGTACACGCTGTACATGAGCCATCCTGCTCAGTAAGTCTTCCAGAGAACTTGCCTTTCCAGCCCATCTCCTCTGATCCACCTTTGGGCCCCTCTGGGTTGACGGTTGCCAGGAAGTTCACTTCTGAAGAAACTGGCAGTGTCCAAATGCACTCTCTGGAAAGAAAGGACATGAATGATGGAGGTGGTACCAAGACTGTTTGGGCTAGTGCTGCGTGTAATGCAGAAGTGGGCCTTTAATTTTGTGAGCTGTCAATGGCCCTGACTGTGGCCTGAACAAACACAGTCGTGTCATGAAGGGGAACAAATAACTGTCTGCACCTGGAATTTGGCTCAATGACTAGATAAGTCAGGGTTCTTCAAACTTTAACAGCTTTAAGACTTGTGGACTTCAACTCCCAGAATTCCTCCTCCAGTCATGTTAGCTCAGGACTTCTGGGAGTTGAAGTCCACAAGCCTTAAACTTGCCAAACTTGAAGACCCTTGAGATAAGTGTATACATCAGGCTTTGCTTCTCTTTACCAAAGATGTTCCATGACCTTGGTTGATATTTTAAAGCTATACAGGAAAACAACTCAAATGGTCTTCTGGGTGAGTTTTACTCTGCAGCCCTGAGCCTTGGTAGGAGGATTAGCCTTAGAGTGGAGGGTGGGGGACAAAAGAATCAGACTTAATGAAAGAAAAGGGATGCACTTGGGCAATCCCTCACTAGAGGCAATTTGATAGGTGAGCCTTGGAAAAACTTCCTCATGAGCCTAATGAGTAGATTCGGAATAGGGCCAGCTTGCTATGGGGGATTGGCTAAATATTCCCATCTCAGCAGGAATAGCCCCCTTCCGTCCCCCTTCCAAGGAAACCTCTTACACAGATCCAGTTTCATTTGTCCTAATCCTGTAACCAAGAGCAAACTTTAACCTCATGAGATCACCACTGATCACCGACTTTTAGTGGTGGTGGTGGCTGGGGCTGGGGAACACTGCTCGGATGTCACTAAATGGAAACTAACACCTCCAAACTGCAAGGCTGGACCATGTGGTGCTTGTAGGCTTCTCAGAAGTCAACTATGCAGATGGAAAGAGTTGGGAAAGATACCAGTACAACTTGAGCAGGTGCTTTCTGTTAAGTTCGCATAGAGAGGCAGGACGCAGAGTGCTTCAACTCAAAATTTATTGTGACTTCAGCTCAGAACGGACCCGACTGGCTCAGCTGTGGCAGCTATTTATAGCTGGCTGCCACGGCTGCCAGCCAATCAGAGTGCAGGGTTTTCCCGCACTTTTACAACCAATGAATTCAAACACTTTACAACAATAACCAGTCATTTTAAACTCTGCATACATAACACTTTCCAAGACATTTCCCTTAATTGTGGGGAGAAAGCTCTATTGAGAGATTAAGCATCAACACCACATTCATCAATCAATCAACGATATAGCTGCCATCCCAGGGACTGTGGAAGGCCCTTGTTTTTCCATTCAATTGGGTTTCTACTTGCTTCTAGACAGGACTGTATGATTGCTTCCAGAACACAATGGTATCTTCTCTAACTCAGTGGGGGATTAGTTCCCTACACTTCTTTGCAACATTTCAAGCCAAGTGAGCAAACAACTTTGGAAGGGGAGGCCATGTGGAAGGAAACCACCTGATGACAGTCAATTAGTTAGTAGTTTAGTTAAAGTTCAAGGAACTTGCCTTTCTATTAGCCATTACCTGCTTGACCATTGGCCTCTACTCATTGATGTTCCATTGCACTGGGCTTCACTCCTGGAATAGCCTGGAATGCCAAGTGGCATTCTGCCAAGAAAGCAAAGTACCCTGAGTGGGCCAGCTCATCTGCAACTTGCATTTCTTAAAAACACCCACCAGCCTTGGCCTGGAGCGCTCATTCCCAGCATCCACGTGGCCAAATTCCACTGGCTTCCTCCTATGCATATTTACCGGTTTCCTTTCATTCTGCATCTTTAGGATGCTTAGCTGCATTCATGCTGCCATTAGATGAGAGTAAGTAGAGCCCTGGGTATATCCTCCCATGCTGCCACCATGCCAAGCTCAGCCAACACCAGGATTCTCTTTTACACCACAAGCAGATTTGACAACTCACACGTATACAAAATCATTCTGTGGGCTACCTCCACTCTGGGATGGTCCACACTGTCCATCTGCACTATTTGACCCACTCCATCCATTCACAGTCACGGCCTGGCTTCAATTCATGGATTTCTATACTGCTTCCATCAGCCAGCTTCCTCTTGGTTTGTTTCCCAGATGTCAGCTGGCTTCAGTCTTGGGATCAGAGGGTTTCAAGCTGCAAATGGGCCGACCCGTTCAGCAAGTTCTCCCACAAACTTGCCTTTCCAGCAATCCCCTACTGGACCACCTTTGGGCTCCTTTGTGTCAACATTTGGTTGCTTGGGAGTCCTATGAAGAAACTGGCAGTGTCCAAATGCACTCTCTGGAAAGGAAACACATTAAAGATGGAGGTTGGGCTGGTGGCTCATATGGTGTTTAAGTGGGCCTTTTATGCTGCAAGCAGTCAATGGTTCTGATTGTAGCTGAAAGAAACACAGTCATGTCACAAAGGAGAGCAGATACTAGTGTGTGCATGAGGTTTGGCTTAATAAGCCTATGTGCTAGCCTTTATTTTCTTTTTTTCCAAAGATGTTCCATGGCCTCTCAAGACTTTTTCTTTAATTTCAGGGATGAAACCACTTTGGGGTGGAATGGTTGACTAGTCAAATTGCTTGACTATAGCCTATCAGCTACAGTCTTGCCATCCCATTCTGAAAGTTTCTGAGGAAACCTTCTTGACATTGGCTTCTACTCATTGATGTTCAGTTGCTCTGGCCTTCTCTCCTGGAAAAGGCCATCACAATTATAAAAATATTTGATTATTGTGACTGATGCATATCAAATTAAAAGAAAAAGAAGTAAATCAAGAATTCGATAAAGCTTTGTTCTCTTATAACCTAAGCTGTAGGTATGTTGGAGTTGAATTAGGAAAATATTTTTCACCCAACATGAAGATAGCAGCTGTAGAACCTGTTATGCCTAGAATTCTAATCTGAATAACTAAACCTAGAAATTCATTCCCTGCATTTTTTTTGTATTTTTCTTCCTTCTTTGTACTTCTTTCTTAGGTACCCTTAAAAATAGAAAACATATATAAGAACACCAAATTGTGGGGGGTTTGTTTTATAATTTGTTTTAGTAATTTGGCTTGTGGGTTTAATTCTATTTTAGGTAATTATTTATTGTACTGGTTTTAACTGTGAGCCGCCCCGAGTCCGTTCGGGAGAGAGGTGGCATACAAGTCAAATAAATAAATAAATAAATAAATAAATAAATAAATAAATAAATAAATAAATAAATGATATAAACATGTCTCTCCTATAGATTATGTGGTACACACTAAGGGAAATTAGATATGTAGAAGGGGAGAATGATACATTTTAGTAGTGTCATCATAAAAAAATTCAAATGCTTATATAAACCTCTTAGTTTTTAATCTGTCAGATTTTAATAGGATGGAATTTGAAATTGAACATTATTAAGAATTGTTTTTATTGATTTCTTTTCTTTTCTATACATTTACATTTACTTCTCCAATGAATTGTAATAAAGAGTCCCAATATTAACATCTTGCTTAGATTTTTAGAGTCTGCTTCTCTTTTAAAATCCCAATACATTCTGTTCAGATAGTTAATTGAATCAATTGCCTAATGAAATCCTGAACTTCTCATTCATGCCAATTGAAAACTCTGTTTATTCACTGATATATTCTCCTTTTGTCTAGTATTTTTTCCCTTTTATTTTTTTCCCAGTTCCCTATTCTACCTTTCCCCCCTCAAAATGTCTTAATCATGAAAGTTATTAGAATGAAAAAAGAAAATCATTCTTCACCAGTACCCAGGATATCTCTTGGTGCTTGTATCAGTGGTGGGATTCAAATTTTTTTACTGCCGGTTCTGTGGCTTGGTGGGCATGATGTGGCTTGGTGGGTGTGGCTTGGTGGGCAAGGCAGGGGAAGGATACTGCAAAATCCCATTCCCTCCCCACCCCACTAACCTACTTTCCAGCTCTGTTCTTCTGTGCAGGGCAACAAAAGAAGACCCAGCCGATCAGCTGGGACTCGGGAGGCAGAGAATAGATGGGAGTGGGGCCAGTCAGAGCTGGTATTTGCCAGTTCTCTGAACTACTCAAAATTTCTGCTACTGGTTTCTCCAGAACTGGTCAGAACCTGCTGCATACCACCTCTGTTTTTGATTCACTCTAGTACAAGGGTCTCCAACCTTGGCAACTTTAACACTTTAAGCTGGCTGAGGAATTCTGGGAGTTGAGGTCCACAAGTCTTAAAGTTGCCAAGGTTGGAGATTCCTGCTCTAGTGTGTCTTGTTGTGGGGAGTTTTACCAAGGATTTTTCCCTTCAGCCCAGATTTAAGAAAAGACAAAGAAATGTTTTGGGGATCTTCCCAACCAGAGCCTAGAAATAATCAACTGAAAAAGCACAAAGATATTCTATACATCTGTACAATTTTACAAGTGTGGAGGTTTTACTGAATATTTCCCCTTTTAAACGAACAACACCAAATATCTTGATATAAAAAAAAAGATGATGTTATCGGAAAGAGACATACGCTGGAAAAAAAAGAAAGGAAACAATCCCATACAGAATTCTGAATAAAATCATCATCATCACTAGAGATAAATAATTATCTATTTCTTCCTCAAATTAGCTCTTGAATTTCAGCACATGTTTACAATTAATTCCCACGAGCGGAGTTAGAGAGAAGTCACTGAAACTTCCTCATTTTGATGTTGTTAGGCAAGTCCGTTTTGTTCCTGCCGCTTCTTCTTGTCTTTTCCATTGTGCATTGGGGAACTTCAAGAGGTCCTGACACATGCTGGAAAACTAAAGCAGTTTGCAGCAGAAGGACCCACATAGTTTTCTTCCAGACAATTTCATTTTTCAGAAGAAAGAGGAAGAAAGAAGAAAGAAGTCATCTAATTTAGAGTTAATCCTGACCACCAACAGACAGAAATTGATTAAAAGATGAAAAGCCATTTTGGGGGGGGGAAAGCAATTAAATCACATTGGAATTCAAGATAGCTAGGGGAAGAAAAGTAGAAAGAAGTTGGACTTGCTCCAAGGATTTCAGTAAGACAGGTTTTAATGCACTCAGGCAAAAGGTGAACAGCATGCCATGGCTTGAACCTTATGGAATAAACAACAAAAATTAGACATTGAAAACATAGGCACAGATTATCTCCACGGGAAGAAAAATTAGAAAAACATTAAAGACCTGTATGAATGAATAATGATCTCATTAAAAGCTAAAAAGCAAAATGTTTTATAGGAAATGGAAACAAGAGCTGAAAACTAATGAGAATTACAAAGTGCTGTGGCTAAACCATATAGGGATGGAGACAGGAAGAGTAACGATCAGAGTAAAATTTTGATGGGGAGCACAAAATATAATAAGTTAAGGGGAAACATTTCTGAATATATTTGAGAAAAAGGAGGAAGCTTAGTTTAGGATGGACAGAGAAAGAAAAAGACAGCCTCATTGAACTAACTCGTCTTTCTCCTAGGGACCTAGTCTAACAGAATGCTCCATCTTTGATGTCATGGATCTCATTAGCAAATTAGAAGATTGTCTAGTGCTAAATCCACTTTCCTAATGATCTTTGAATAATAATGACAGTAACTAATTTTCAGCAGTTGTGATTTTGTATAAACAGGATTGAATGGGAGGCTGTGGGGAGCAGGTTGAAAACGAAAGTTCAGTTTCACCCATTTAGGCCTCTTAGGCTGCCTTAGACCATTGTTAACAAAGCACAACACTTATTACATCTGTAAATAAAACTGTGCGGAACGAGAATGAAGAACTTGTATGAAAAGCAAAATTTTCTGGGTAACCAAGAAAACACATTATTAAAATTGTGCAAGCCAAAAAAGAGACATTGAAATCTTTGCACAGCAAGAGCCAGAAAAGATCTGAACATGTTCATGTGAAGTAACAGGTTCAGACTAAAGTAGGTACATATGCTGCTCAGACAAACATGAGAATTAAACAATATTAAAATAAAGATTACAGAGTGGAAATTTCAGTCTAGAAACCTTTCCTCCCCTCATTAGCGTAACTATAATCAAGGAAGAAGTGTCAGAAGAAATGAAAATTTAAGGAGACCTAGACAATCTGATAGAGCCTTGATATGAAGTGCTTTAAATTTGAGAATTATTACTTTAATGGGAAAAGATACAAAAGCAGACCAAATATTAACTGGAGAAAAGAGGAACATGGGAACTTCTTCAGAGTGAAAAATTCAAGGCACTTCATAGCATAGCACTGCAAGAAACTGATAAAGCATGCTACAATTTTCTTATTTAGTTTTGAAAAGGAGGCTATATTGTTAGAAACAATATTGTTCAACTTGATATAAAACAGGGTTTTCCACCTTTTTGTTACCTGTGGCTCAGCATTTTTCCTAATTGAAGCAAATTGATTTTAATATTCAGTACTCCCACTTCTCAAAACAGCAATGAGATCTGAGGACAGTACTTCTATCGGGCTGAATTCCCATGGATGAATGAACCGTCAACATTTAAGGTGTTTCTTCACATCTGTTTTACTGATACTCTGACTTCTTTTTTTTTTAATTCATATTTATATGCCGCCCTTCTCTGGAGACTCAGGGTGGCTTACAATTTTTGGAGCGCAACCCAATGCGCTCAGCAATAGCCTTCATTCCATTGTATATACCTGCTTATTACTAAGCGGCAATTTTACAAAGTCAGCTTATTGCCCCCAACAATCTTGGCTCCTCATTTTACCTACCCCGAGAGGATGGAAGGCTGAGTCAACCTTGAGCCTGGTGGGATTCGAGCCTGCACTAATTGCAGGCAGCTGGAATTAAGTGCTAGGCATTTAGCAGCCTGCACCACCAAGGCTCTTTTTTTTCTTTCCTGAACAAGCTCAACTCATTAGCAAGAAGGTTGATGTTTCAAAATGTTGTCCACTTCCTGCAGTTAATTGATCATAATAGTAATTCAGGACCAAAGGTACAGTCTCATTTGATTGAGCTGGCTCAAGAAACAGGAAGGAAGAGGTGATGTATGTGAACTTAAATTTGTGCAGATATGTAAGTTATTGAGGTTTGATCATGAATAGTCATCATTCTTTTATGAGTAATCTACAGTGGCCTGGCTTAAACCAAAGCAAATTTATTTATGATTTGGCATGGCATAAACACTATGTGATACATGCATATGAAGGAGCGTATGTGTCTATATATACAAAACCACCAATCTATCACTGGGAGAGATTGTGGTCAGACTAGTAAAGAAAAGGAAGAGATAGTGAGCAAGTCACTTGGCTGCTTACCTTATGAACAACAACTAAGGTCAGGTGGGGAAAAAAACCCAAGTTATTTGAAAAGACTCTACTTTACATTGTTGTTATTGTTAGTTGCGAAGTCATGTCCAACCCATCACGACCCCATGAACAATGTTCCTCCAGGACTTCCTGTCTCTACCATCTTCTGAAGTCCATTTAAGCTCACTATAAATGAAATCGGGAAATTCCTATTATAATTTCCAAGATTCTGTGTTTAACCCTAGACCAAGAACGCTATCTAGTTCTTGCTTTCTTGGTCTTGCTGTCCTGCATATAGGACTTGAGAATTATCAAGCATCAAAATTTTCCATTCCAGTTTTAAGCAAAAGCACAGCATAGCTAATGTAAATCATAGATTGTGGTGGGTAAACCATGGTTTACAGTTTAATAAAACGTGCAGATCCAGCTAATCGCAAAACAAGCAGTATTGATTAAAATACCTTCAATTTGGCTGAGAGTATTGGATCCAGTGGTATGGAATAGCAATGGCTTCCATATTATGTCGTTGGGCTGGGCTGGACTGGGCTGTGCTGACTCCTTGGGGGAAGGGTTTCTTATTTATTATGGGATTTTTAGTTTAATTTGGCTTGCAGTAATTTAATTATATTTTAGCTAATTTAACTTATTGTACTGTTTTTATCTGTGAGCCGCCCCGAGTCCTTTCAGAGAGGGGGCGGCATACAAGTCAAATAAATAAATAAATAAATAAATAAATAAATAAATAAATAAACTTAGCATTTTTTTTCAAATTTAACTCCTGTGATTTGGGGGGGGGGCGTGGAGAAAGTGACTTACTGCGAGGATAACAACATAAGTTCTGGAAGCAACAGATTGCTCCACTGAAATTTGGCAGGATACTGTGTGTCTGTGTTTTTCAGTGCAATAGTGCCCTACATTTTATATATTTATTTTTATTTATCAAATTTGGAGACTGCCCATCTTGTTCACAGAGTAACTTTGGGCAGTGTCCAATCAAAACATAAAAACCATACAAAAATGTCAGCCTCAATAATAGGAGGCAAGTAAAACAAGAATAGAATAATTAAAGTTAAAAAGGCAAGGGGAGGACCTTAAAGGCAGGGGTGGGATTCTACCAGTTCGCACCTATTCCCTAGAACCGGTTGTGAACTTCTAAGCAGTTCGGAGAACCGGTTGTTAGAAGAAATTACCGGCCTAATCCTGTAAGGAAGACGGGAAGGAAACATTCTGGTGTTGCTTACAGAAACTGCCTCTCCATTAACCCTTATTACATTCTTGGCAGGACTAGACTTCCTGTCTCAGGAATGTCTCTGGATTTCCCCCCCTCCTTTGCTGGTATTTTGCTTGTGTGGAGTGACCATTCAAAGTTACAATGGCACTGAAAAAAATGACTTATGACCATTTTTCACACTTATGACTGTTGCAGCCTCCCCACAGTCATGAGAGGCCAGGCGAGGAGATGTGTGCCTCGATGTGAGTGATATTGAGTTGGCCACACCCAGCCAATAACATGACCACTAAGCTATGTCCACCCAGTCACATGACCACCAAGCCACGCCCACCAATTAAGCCACGCCCACAGAACCGGTTGTTAAAAAAATTGAATCCCACCCCTGCTTAAAGGCACTAACCAACCAAGAGCTTGTGTGTTCTTCTGCAAGTCCCACGTGAGTAGGCAGAGCTAGGTCTTCAAATTCTCAAAAGGTGAGGAGAGTGGGGGCCCACTTCTCTGGAGGAGGAATATTCCAAAGGGTAGGAACAGAGAAGGCTGTCTTCCTGCACTCTGCCAGTCAAAATTCTTTAATTGACAGGGTCTATATACATACCTTCTCTGCTAGACCTGGTGGGATGGACCAATACAGAAGGGGAAAGATGGTTCTGCAGGTAACCTGGCCCCTGCCACATATATACATAGATGCGTTAAGATCCTAGAAACCTTAACACATCTATTTTGAAGTTTACAGAATTAGACCTCGTTGTCTACAATTACATCTCCACAGAGTTCAAGCCAAGTTCTTTGTTTCTGAGAGAAAGAAACTAGAGAAAAATATCATATGATCAAAATATGAGCCACTGAGAACATTTCTTCCAGAACCAAGCTGTACATTAGACGATATTGAAATAATTATAAATAAAAGATCAAACTTATTAGCTGCTTCTTGCTGACATATCCAGATATGTTGGACTATAAATACATGATTTCTAGAAAAAAAATGCCAGAACACCAGTCATTAAGCAAACTGATGGTATGTGCCAATTCAAAGTAAATGTTGGTTTTGCAAAACTGGTAAAATATGGTCATGCTGCAAATGGTTGTAAATGCAGTCTGGTTGTTAAGTGCCCAAAGTGTAGTCCCATGACCATAGGTGGGGCCCAGACTAGCAGAAATTTGTAAGTATCCCTAGGGAGATCTGTTGTAATTTCAAACAATTGCTAACTGACTGGCTTTAAATCAAAGACTACCTAGTGGGATATTTTACAATTGTACCATGCAAAATCTCAATTTGCTTTTTCAAAGTATATATATATATCCTGAAAGCTGAATTTTGCATATGAGAGCTGGCATGCATGGCATTATGATTTAATTATATATTTAATTGACCATATTTAATTTGTCAGAAGAAGATTAAAAGATTGGAGTCTGCACCCTTCTCTCCAATCAAAAAGCCAACTGGTTGACTCTGGGCCAGCTGAAATCTGTTAGCCTAATGCTCCGTTGTTTAGCCTTAGCAGTTCTGAGATGTGTGGACTTCAACTCTTATATTTCTCAGCCAACAATGCTGGCTGGGAAAATTCTGAGACTTGAAGTCCATGCTTCTTAAAGCTGCCGAAGTTGAGAAACACTGGCCTGTTCTTGCTGGAGAAAGCCATGTATGCATGTTTGGATTCTCTGGATGATGGGCAAGAAATGAAAAACTAAAGTAAAATTAAATTAAAGTAATGCTCTGCTTTTTGACCCAGATGTAAATGGTGCCCTGAAACACAAATCAATAACATTCTTCTAAAACTATGTAGAATGATGACAGCATTACAGTCAGCTGGTGTAATCGAAAACAGGTTCTTCAAAAGGTTCAGCCAAATGGATATGAAATGGATATAAGAAAAAAGCATTGGGTTCTTCAGGGAGAACTTAGCAAGGGGTGGGGGGAGGTAATTAATGAGTTCTTATAGTAGTAAGCAATGTTTTCATATTGTTGAGTTTTGAAATTATGTTATCAGTCTCAAAGTGGCAAATGAGGATCAGGGATGACCCCAAAAGCTGGCATGGTTAGATAATTGTCAGTAGCATAGAACTAGCAGAGTGTGTGTGTGTGCACAATAGAGAGATATGCCCTAATAGAAAAAGAACCAAGCATTTAAATACAGCCTATACAAATTCTGACTTCAGCCTTTTGAGGTTTTTATGGGAGGAGGGGGACAGGAATAAGTATGTTGTAGCAAAGAACCTCTAAAATTTTGTACTCAATACAAATTGCATCATGTTCAACAGGGAATGTAGATGTGGTTTAGCATATTAGTAATTCAATTCATGAAATCACAACTTTCTCTAAAACAAATGGCTTAAGCAACTTTTTCTTTTTCCCTGTTATTGTCCAATTCTTACCAACAACTCAATTCTGTAATATTTCCCCCCTTTCTCATGGAGTTTCTTTATAGTTGGTACCCTTTTGTCTCTGATTGTCTTAATCCAATATTTAAACCTTGATTTATACTGTTCAGAATTAAATATGAACTTCCTTTTTTACTCCAAAAATATGATTTCATCATATACACATAGCAGTTAATGAAGGTATTAATTCAGGGTGTGTACTGGATTTAGTTAAAGCCCGAGTTCCAAGGGAACATGGGATAATTTAAGTAGAGCAAAGCAGATTGGTCTGAGCCTGCTTTCTATATTTATGTGCCAACAAAGCTGTGGTTGCAATCAATTTCTCATGAGTGCCAGCAAGCTCCAAATGGCAACACCATGGCAGTCACAGCTTAAGTTATTTATCCAGAAGGTTGATGGAGGGCTATTTGGATTCAGTATTGGATGGTTTTGCTCTTCAGTCAGAGTGGCCTTTATGATTAGACCGTGATGATGATTGAAATTATACTTTGCAGCTTGTTGTTTAGTTTGGATGGAAGACTGGGTGCAGCTAAGAAATAGAAAGTTATTGGACTGAGAAGGACATAATTTGAGGTTAGGTGGCATGGCTATTTATGGTATCATAAAGTCAAGGTTAATGTAGATGTTAAATTCATTTTATTAGATGTGCCATGTTGAGATTATAGAATAGATGTCAATTTAGGCTTGTTCAAAAATACTGTTATGGCCCTCACCACAAGAAGCATATTATTGATGAGAAATGATAACTAATCATAAATAGTTAACTTATGATGGCATGTTGGAACTTTCTCTGGGAGATTTCAAAATAAAAACAAGAGAAGACTTACATATCAATGGTATTCTTATATACAATTATTAGAAAGATTGAAAGTAGATGGAAAGACTTTTGGTTTTGAATAATGCAAGAATGAATTTGAAGCAGAATTAGGTGCTGATGATGAGCATGTTATTACTGAAGTGCATAGACTTTTATTAAAATTTGAAACAAAAGAAGATCAAGTAAAAATGTATGAAAAAATGGGCTAAAATATTGGTTATAATATACACAATAGAACAATGGAAGAATAAGTGGATGAAAAGACTAAAATTAACATTATGTTATAATCTTAAAGACAACTTTTATAAAATAATGTATTACTGGTATGTCATCTCAAAAAATTGTCTAAAATGTAAAAAGATACTTTGAATATATGTTGGAAATAAAAACAAGAGGGGATTTTTAAAATCACTTTTGGTGGTATAGAAAGTCAGTTCCCACACACCTTCCTAGAGAATGAAATATTTTAGGGAATATTAAAAAGGCAGGATAGAATATTTTCCCTAAAGGAGAAATGGGGGAAAAAATCTTAAGGGAGGCGGAAACCAGCCCCAATCTCCCTGCCCCAAGCAGAAACTGAGGAGGCCAGCTTTTAGAAATGCAGTTTTGCTAATCCATTCAGAAAGACTGGATCAGACAGAAATTTCAGATAAGCAACAAGCCAAACGTGGCAAGATTAACTCAGACATACTCCTAGAATTTGCATTTCCCCTTTTGCCTATACAGTCAGCCATGACCCCTACATGACCTCATAGGGATCCAGAAAGTATAAAACCCACCTCCTCTCAACTCCATTTTTTCAGCTGTCCCAGAACTGCATATTGTGTATGTGTTGGTTCTGTTCACCAAGAAATAGAATTTTTCTTTCCAATCAGCCTCCATTTTATTCTCGGGTTGGAACTGGAACTGGATTTTTCTTCCAAAAGTGGACATGTAACAAAGTTTAAAACATTTGCATTGAAATAAAGAGAAAGGGAAAGGTTTGACTCTACGGAGATTATCTCCATTTCTTAGCCGAGGGAGCCAGTGTTGTCCAAAGATATTTCCATGGTCATGTGGCCAACATGACTATATGCCAAGGCACATGAAATGCTGTTACCTTCCCACTGAAGTGGTACCTATTTATTTACTCACATTTGCATGCTTTTGAGCTGCTAGGTGGGCAGGAGCTGGAGCAAGTAACGGAAACTCACCCCATTGCGCAGTGTTCAGGTCTTGAACTCAGGCTGTCAGCTTTCCACCTAACAAGCTCAGGGTCTTTAACTGCTGAGGCATTGTGCTCCCCTTTTTTTTGCATTGAAAAACATGCATTAATTCAAAGGATTTTAAAGATTAAGATAAAATTGAAACCAGAGATGTTTCTTTTGGTACTAATTGACAAAAGCTGGAAAAACTTGTGAAACTTTGTTTTTATATCTGATAATAGCAGCTAAACTTTTACATGTGCCACAGAAGAAAAATTCAACAATACTCACCATGGAAGAGTGATGCAAAATTGATAGCTTTGATTAGAGAAAAGATACTAATGTTAATGCTGATTAGAAACCTCTTTTGGATGTTTTATGTGAAACAGAAAAAAAAATGAAAATATGATATGTAGGCCTGATGATTAGAAAATAGAAAACACAATAGAATAGATAATAGAAAACATAAAAGTAATGTTGTAACTTTAGACTAAGAGATCAATTTAAATTTATAACTGCTGTAAAAGAAAATCAGAAATAACTTCTTTATATTTCTTTTTCTTTCTTTGTTCTGTACTAACTTTCTTTTTTTCTTTCTCTTACCTTAATTAATACTTTCTGTTAGTTTTTTTAAATCTTTTTGGGATAAAATGTCTAGTTATCAAAAATGATTAGACCATGGTCAAACACTATTGGTCACCCAAATCATATAATCTGTTTTAGCAGACAAGATCATGGAGGAGGAGGTGGGGAAAGCTAAGAAATCTTTAATTGTGACATTTACTTGATGTCATTTCATCTTAAATGTTTTTTTTAAAAAAGTTTCACTGGCCAGCTAACCTGGTTTTGCTGCAACCAGATTTATTATGGAGACCAGTAAATGCCCCAGCACAGCCCACTCCTAATCTGTTCCCAAAGATTTGCTGTGCTTGATAGGTAGATATGGGTGGCTAAATCTGAACTTACCCTTTTCTGCCAGATCCAAAGCCTGTTTCAACCAATAACCCCAGGCCCCAGCATAACAGAGAAGAGCCAAGTCCACCAAGTCTATGTTAAGTAATAAACCCTAGAGAAAAGGCAAGATTTTTAGTAGCTGAATATAAAATCAGTTCAAGGCCAAACCTTCTTTTTTCAGCACTGGGTCTTCTTCAAAAGGCATACTTTTCTCTGCAGACTTCAGTCCTCTGCCCTAACACAATTACCCTGCATATGCTCATTTCAGAGTGCAGACACCCAGCTAGACTATTTATGTCAAGGAGCTTCTTCCTGAAGCCTGGCATGTCTATGTCTCTCACTCTTGATTCAATTTGTTATTCTTGGACACTCAAGGGACTCCGAAAAGTTCCAGTTGCAATCTAGGCCTGCATGAGAGATAGAAGGGTCAAATTCTTCCACACTGGCTGGCGCTTGGCCCCCTAAGGCTCCAATTTTCTTTTGTCTGGCTCTTTCTAGCCCACAGAGAATGAATTTCTGTACAGACCAGGGGCATATTTGTCTCAGATTTGACCAGAGACTTCCCTACAGATGGAGAATTCGAGTTTTAAGAAAAGTACTGTACAACTTCAGCAAGATTTATGAAAATTGGGACCCACATCTACTTGCCAAAACTCAAGACTCCTCTAGTTCTTAAATTGTTTGATCCCATTACCCATTTTCCTGCTCTCAAATACTGTAATATCATTATCCCCATTAAAAAAACACACCAGAATGTTATTTTACACCAGTTTCTTGGCATTGGCTGTTCTAAACTGGACCCCCAACTCTCAAATAAGTAATTACAAATTATCCCCAGGTTCTGCCCAAATTACCCCTAGTTTAAGAACTTCTGCCCTGTGGTGTTAGTCAGAATATTTTTGTAGTTTATTTTTATTTGTACCCATAAGGTGACCAACCGTCCTTCTTTAGGGAGGACAGTCCTCCTTTTGTAAGTTCTGTCCTCTCTTGAAAAGTGTCCTCCTACATGTCCTCCTTTTTGATATTTGAAGACTAATCTGTAATTTTCCGTATTTGATCGATGCCAATACGATCTGTTGTATGTGATGTGACGTAATAGTATTTGACATGATGATTTGTCAAGGCTTGGTACAGTGCGGTGAGACGTGATTATGAGATGCATGCGCTCCACACCGGAGGATTGTTTTGAGAGAGTGCACTGCGCACAAGAGTGCGCCGCATGCAAGTGGCTTTGTTTTTTTTCTTCAATTTATTTGTGTCATCCTTTTCATTGTAAAAAAGTTGGTCACCTTAGTATCCAGGCCAGTAGTAGCTATCAACTTCATTGTTTCTTGTTCATATAAAGCTGCCATACTGTCACACCAAACCATAGAACCAATCACAAGGCTAAAATAATATGGCTGAGTTTACTGTAGGAGATAAATGTTGTTCTTAGAAACTGGCAAGTCTCTTCTTACAGAAGTGATAAGAAATGAGTAGCTCTCCAAATAGTGATTTCACCAGTATGGCAAATGATAAGGAACTTATAATTTGAGGATATGAGGACCACATATTCCCTGTCTCTGTAACAGAGAATAAGACAACTGCTTCTAGTGATCCGTTATTACAATTAAGATCTGCTATTTATTATGTGTATGGTATGTTGTCCTTCTCTAGACTATTCATTAACAAGAACCATCTACTGTTGAGAAAAAAATTACAGTTCTACTATTTAATTTGTAAATGCATTTTACTACTCTGCAGTAAGATCCTTTCAAGAATCTATGCATCACTGGGAGTCTATGTCTAAAATTACAAACACAGGGAATTAAATGTTAAACTAGTCAACAACAGCCAAAAGGATCAGATTCAAATCAAGAATGCACTTTCTTGCATTATATTGCATTCCATTGGATTTCGATCCATCTTGACTTTGACAGCTCAGGGAAGTATATAACGCTGCCACCTCCTGTTTTTCCCACAACAACAGTCCTGTGAAGTATCTGGGCTAAGAAAAAATGCCTGGCCCAATATCACCCAGATGGCTTCTGTTTCTAAGGGAGTACTAGAATCCACAATCTCCTGGTTTCTAGTGCAGCACCTTAATTACTATATAAAATGCCAATACAATAGTTATACTTCAAAGTCTCTTGTATAGAGATTACCAAACCTCTTGAATGGGTTTGGGGAAAATGGGGCACAACATTCATCCTGATTCAGATAAAAGATAATCAACCTTTTAAATCCTCCACCAGCAGAATAATGTGTGATGAATTCTGTTAGAACAGATTTTTGGTCATCTGGTGCTGCTAACCTAATGCCTATGAAAAACTGCTAAGAGAGCATAAGCCTCTTACCCTCTCCAGCTATTGGTTCCCAATGACTGGTATGTAAAGATCTTCTGCTTTTAATTCTGCAAGTAGAATATAGTCATAAGAATAGTCTCATCTACCATGAATATGTCTAATCCCATTTTAGACAGTCCAACTGGCAGCCATTGCCACATCTTATATTAATAACTGCAACTATGAGTTGGATGAAGAAATTGGGTGCTTTTCTGTACTACTTTTTTATTGACAAAATATTTTATTCTCCTGCTCCTAAGATATGGGCCATCTGTATTGAAAGTAGAAATGTTGTTCTCTTCAAGATGAAAAAGCCATGGGAAACCAGTGGAACAGACCAGAGAGACAATAAAGTCCTATACCATATGGTAAAGATGCAAGGGAGATAAGGAACTATATCTCATAAACTCAGAACTAGCTCTGCAATGAAAATTTCTTCTGTCCCCAGTAATCGAGATAAGACTTAAGGCATTTACTATAGGTAAGCAATCTTTCATTAAGGCATTTACTGTAGGTAAGCAACCTTTCATATGTGCTCCTACCTCTACATGCTGATAAGTGTCATTGCAGATGTTTCCTACTTGGTATCTCCATATTTATTTATTTATTTATTTATTTATTTATTTATTTATTTATTCGACTTATATGCCACTCCCTCTCCAAAAAGGACTCGGGGCGGCACACAGCTAAAAGAAAATACAACAATAAATAAATTAATTAAAAACATATTAAACAAATAAAGCCAAATTAAAGTTAAAACCCCATAATTAAATAAAATCAATCCCCAGAGAATCAGCACAGCCTGGATTGTAAAAAGAGCCAAGTCTTCAAATCGTGGCAGAAGGTGCGAAGATCGGGGGCCAACCGGAGCTCCAGCGAAGAAGATTCCACAAAGTGGGAGCTGCTACAGAGTAGGCCCTCCCCCGGGTCACCGCCAATTGACATTGAGTCACAGATGGCACCACGGGGAGGCCCCGTCTGTGCACCCGTACAGGGTGGTTGGTATTTGATGTTGGGAGGAGTCGTTCTCATAAATAACCTGGACCCATGCCATGCTGGACTTTGAATGTTAATACCAAAACCTTGAATCTCACCTGGAGGGCAACTGGGAGCCAATGTAGGTCATGCAGGAGGGGTGTAATATGGGAGTATCGGGAGGCTCCAATCACTACCCGCGCGGCCGCATTCTGCACCAGTTGAAGCCTCCGAGTGGTACGCAAGGGCAGTCCTAGGTAGAGAGTGTTACAGTAGTCGAGTCGGGAAATAACGAGTGCCTGAGTGACTGTGCGCAGGACATCTCGGTCCAGGAATGGGCGTAACTGGCAAACCAGCCGGATCTGGGCAAAGGCCCCTCTGGCCATGGCCCCCACCTGCTCCTCCAATTTGAGCCGTGAGTCCAGGAGGACCCCCAGATTCCATGCCCTGTCCACGGGGGGCAACACCTCCTCCCCCATGACCAAAGATGGAATATCCAAACTGGACCGAGATGTCGGTATGCACAGCCACTCTGTCTTGGCCGGATTGAGTCGAAGCATGTTCCTGTCCATCCAGATCCGCACCGCTTCCAGACAACGGGACATCACGGAGATCACGGAGATCATATGTTGGACTACAGTACAAACTGCCTTTAAGGCCATGAGTCATATGAATAGGAAAGATGGAAATTATCATCAACTACATTGGGAAAGGCTGCAATTTAGTGCAAACTTGGAACTTTAAAACTTATGGACTTCAGTTCCCAGAATTCTGAGAGTTGAAGTCCACAAGTCTTAAAGTTGCCTGGTTTAGTGTACTGCTTATCTAAAGCCATAACCAGTCTCCTTGAAAGGCATATATGAGAGAGTTAAAGCAAGTCTAAGTCTCTCTTTACAATTATATTTTTATGCACAGTACTGTGCTTTTTCTTATCTCTTTTCTAGATTAGCACTTTAAAATCTCAATTTTCTGCTGATCCTTTTTTTTAAAATAAATCAATGTGGCTCAGGAAAGAAATAAAGTCACTTGAGAAGAGGATATAGCAGTGAGATTAATTTTCTCCTGGAAAAGAAATTCAAGAGAAGTTCTGAACTTTTACACTGCGAAAGGATCTCACCTCTCCACCATCAGATGGGGCCACAATTTTAACCAGTACCCCTTTACTGGCTTGCTGCTTCTGCATAAATGTAACCCCATCAACTGTAGTAAATAAACAGCCAGGCAGTCCCAGACAATAGGCTTTGGCGGTGAATTAATAAACTCTGCCTCTTGCATTAGCAGAGTGTGACTGGAACTGGCAGGGATTCCTGGCTGGGCTCCAGAAACCATTATTGCAAGACAGAGCCAAAGGAGACTTGGCACAAAGCAGGGCCCACAGCTGGAGATTAGGTAACAGAGTCAGAGTACTCAGAAAGCTGCCAGGGTGTTGGCCATTGTGCCTAAAGAGAGGGTAAAAAGTCTGTTTTTTGAAGCCCAGAGTTGCACGCACACATAATCTCCATAAAGTACAGCATACAAATTGCAGCAGGGCCTTCCTTCCTTCCTTCCTTCCTTCCTTCCTTCCTTCCTTCCTTCCTTCCTTCCTTCCTTCCTTCCTATAAAGTTTCTATATAGGTTTGCTTAGTCTTTGTCACCCTGCCTTAATTGTGGAATGAGACAATCAGATCCATCTTTTGGAGATCATAAAATGGTGTTCAAGATTACTATTATAAAGTTGCCAAAAAACCCCACTCTATTATAGCAGTATTCTCAGGGTGAGTCAGTAGTAACAATTTATAACTCTTTGTGACTGCTGTAGCCAAAGTTTGCATCTGAAAAAGTGAACGTAATTATTTTATGGTTCTGTCCTGAAGCCACCCTAAGGATGTACCGTCACATCACTGTTACCTCATCACAAGTTTCCTCCCTATAGAGATTGCAGTGAAGCCGAAGGAGTGTGTGTGTGTGTGTGTGTGTGTGTGAGACATCTTTAGGGTGAATATTAGGACAATGCGTTTTCCCATTCCTGTTCCATAATTGTGAAATGCAAAATTTCTCTCCTCTGATGATATCTGTTCTCGTAGGAGACAAATTATTGGTTCTATGTTCATTTTTCTAGTAATGTAGGACAAGCTACTAAAAAAGTCCACAGGTTTCTAGCATCATCATAAGAAAATTAAAAATTGGCTTGTCCCAAAGGTGCTTTTTCAAGAGGCAACTGGACTTTCTGGTTTTTCTTTGAAAACTTTTTGTTTCTCATCCAAGAAGCTTCAGGTCTGATTGGATGGTGGGGAATAGAAGGGTTTATACTCCTTGCAGACAGCTGGTCATTTGCATTCTTTTAGCAGTCGTTAAGGTCACCTGGAGGTTTATCTGTGTCATCAGGGTCACCTGAGCAGTACAAATGGATGTGGAACCTTCTTGGAACTGTTGAAAGGACTGTGTTGTGGATTGGAGATAGATGATGTCGTATCCCTCCCTGTCTGTTAAGAAAAGGCTGTTCAATTTTGACATAGATGTCCTCTTTGACCCCTCTTTCAAACCAGCAGTCCTCTCTGTCCAAAATGTGGACTTTGTTGTCTTCAAAAGAGTAGCCTGTGTCTTTTAAATGCAGGTGGACTGCTGAATCTTTTCCTGATGTGTTTGTTCTCCAATGTTGTGCCATGCACTTATGAAGTGGTTGTTTTTGTTTCCTCAGTGTACAGATTTGCACATGGCTTGCTGCATTATACGGCATGTACCACATTATTCAGTTTTTGTCTGGGTGTTTTATCTTTGGGGTGGACAAACTTCTGCCTTAGTGTATTCTTGGGTTTGAAGTATGCACATTTGTTATGTTGGCTGAAGACCCTCCTTAGCTTTTCTGATATGCCTGCAACATATGGAATGACAATGCTGCTTCATTTATTGTTTTTTTCATTATCTGCTATGGAGGAACTCCTGTAGGGTCTCCCGCTAAAAGAATGCAAATGACCAACTGTCTGCAAGGAGCTTAAATCCTTCCATTCCCCACCATCCAGTCAGAGCTGAAGAAGCTTCTTGGATGAGAAGCAAAATGTCTTCAAAGAAAAGCCAGAAAGTCCAGTTGCCTCTTGAAAAAGCACTTTTGGGACAACCATGACCTGGATGGATGAGAATCTCCTTAGACAAAAACTTATTTTTAGGATTCAGTGCAATACAGTATACATGCAACAACAAGCACAAACAGTTTGGCAGCAGTTTCAGCCCGTCTTGTCTGCAAAGCAATATTTGCATTAAAAAGTGACAGAGGGATGGGGTACTTAAAGTTTCTTTTTTCCTCCTGCTGCTTCCTTTAAAGGTAAAGGTTCTCCTTGCACATACGTGCTAGTTGTTTCCGGCTCTAGAAAACACTGCTGCATTATGTGAGCTACTTCCCTATGAACCTACAATTAATCTATATGGACTAACATAGACTAATTGTAGGAGTCTATATTAGTCCATTTTAGTCCTAATATGGACCAATATAGACTAATTGTAATAATAGGCTCCCTTATGCACCTACAATGAGTCTATATGGATCTTCATGTATCAAGGTGACAATACTTACCCGACTCTGGCAGATCTTGCAAACTTAAGCAGAAATAGGCCTATTTCATGTTTGGGTGAGAGACCAACAGGAATATCAGTGAAGTAAGTGGGCAGTCTGCACTGTTTTGTCCTGTTGTCAATGTTTTTGTCCTTAAAGTTGCTAAGAGTCAAGGTTAGTTCTAAGGCACCTTTTCTTAAAAGAACCTTGTTTGCTTAGGGAAGCTAATGGAAGACAATCTCTGAAAGAATTTGGGGAACCAGGCAGGGTGCTTAATAACATTTTGCCTTGCTCTCTGCAAATTTCCTTGCTTCCTCAAGGATGCTTCACAGCAGAGATGAATATCAGTGCCATTACATGCAAAGTCACAGGTGACCAAGGAGTTTGCACCCTTTTTGTAATTATGTGGAGGTAGAAAATATTCATTTCTGAATGATTAAAAACATAAAAATAAACTGTTTTGTCACATGCAATTCTTAATGCTCTATATTTCCCCTCCATTGCTTTTTTTAAAACTATGAATGTTAAAAATTAATCCTCTTTTATCCAGAGTGGGAAGATTGACAGATGTATAGTTATTGTTTGCATTAAACTGAGGTCAGTGACAAAACACTTATCTTTTGTCTCATTTTTTGACTTGGAGTATCTGTGGTTTTAGCTTGTATTCAAAAGATAAAATATTCCTTTTTGTATTGGAAAGGCAGGCAGGCTGGATAGCAAGAAGGGTAAAATTGGATCTTCTCAGGTGTATTGCAGAAACATTAATTTTTGTGCGTGAAACAAAAGTGCTGAAGTTCCATATTTACAGTGAAACATTACATAAGAAAAATCCTTTTGCTCGCCAATTTGGCTTAACTTTGAGAATTTGGCTTAATACCTTGAGAAAAAAATATTGTGTTGATTTGCAGTGATCTTGCCTGCCATAGCTAAAAAATTATCATTAGAATGAACAAGGGTATTTTTTTTAGAAATGAAGCCATAAATATGGATAAAGTGAGAACGAACTAAGTATAAACCACAGAACACATGCATATGAACACAGAAGAAAGAAGGAAAAATCTGAAGGCATAATTGATTCTGGTGAGAATCCTTTTATAAATACAGTACGTAAATAAATAAATATAAACAAAAGCCAGCTTCTTATTAACAGAATAACAGAATAACAGAATTGGAAGGGACCTTGGAGGTCTTCTAGTCCAACTCCCTGCTCAGGCAGAAAACCTTATACCATTTCAGACAAATGGTTGTCGAATCTCTTCTTTAAAGCTTCCAGAGTTGGAACACCCACAACTTCTGGAGGCAAGTTGTTCCACTGATTAATTGTTCTAACTGTCAGGAAATTCCTCCTTACTTCTAGAGAACTTCTCTCCTTGATCAGTTTCCATCCATTGCTTCTTGTCCTGCCCTCAGGTGCTTTGGAGAATAGCTTGACTCCCTCTTCTTTGTGGCAGCCCCTGAGATATTGGAACACTGCTATCATCTCATCCCTAGTCCTTCTTTTCATTAAACTAGACATACCCAATTACAGAATCTGTTCTTCACATATTTTAGCCTCCAATCCCTTATTCATCTTAGCTGCACTCTTTCTAGAGTTTAAACACCTTTTTACATCATCGGGACCAAAACTGGATGCAGTATTCTAAGATGGTCTTACCAAAGCATTATAAAATGGTATTAATACTTCATGTGAACTTGATTCTATCCCTCTATTAATGCAGCATAGGAGTGCATTGGCTTTTTTGGAAACTGCAGCACACTGCTGGCTCATATTTAAATGATTGTCCACTAGGACACCAAGATCCCTCTCGCAGTTACTATTATTGAGCCAGGTACCACCTATACTATACCTGTGTATTTTGTTTTTCTTGCCTAAATGTAGTCCTATACTTTTTCACCACTGAATTTCATTTAGTAGATAGGGTCCAAAGTTTGCCCGTTAATTACTTCAACACTTATATTTAGCATGCATACAAACTTTCATTAACAGTACTTAATGATTCCTTTGGGTCTGAATGAAGCCTAACTCTGCAACTAATTGTCACAGGGCTTTTTAAAAAAATGATGCCCAATTGAAATGATTTAGATTCAAGAGTCACAAAAATGCTGGATCCTGCTGGACAGATGACTTCTTTCTATCACCTTATAAGGATTGAGGATATGTTTTATTTCATAATAACAAACATATATAAGTGATATGTGAGTGCTTCCTATATTCTATTTATTAGTATCTCTATGCTATTTCTATGATAATTTTTATTAAAATGTACTCTTGCTCTTCAATTACGATTACCTATGTCTCTGTTTCAATTTACCTATATACTGTGTTCTATCCATCTATGTTTCTTTCTTAAGCCTATTCTGCCTGAAATCCTCTCTCTCTGAGATTTCTTCTTCTTTTTCTGATAATGGCCTGCATGGAAGCTCTTGGATGTTTTTTACATTGTGTTTCATCTTGCTGGGCTGCAGAACCATCTCCTTTGCATCATCCATTCCTTCTGAAGGAAAAATGCCTCCATTGGTTTACCTGAACACACATCTCCTGCCATGCCTGTGTCAAGGTTGTAGTTTTACTGGCAAGTTTGTTGTACTGATACTCAGGAAAAGGTTCAAATGGGTGAGAAGAAGGCAGCTCAGGTGCCTGCAATTTTGTTAGGCAGCCTGCTCTTCCACAGTACATGTATTTTATTTATGCTGCTTTGCATGTAACAGTAAACAAAGGGATTAACAGCAACAACATTCACATGAGAAAATAACATTCTGATGTTAAGCTAACTTTTTATTTACCATTTCTCAACATGAACAACGGCTGGCATATGATGAAAGAACCTGACATGGCCACTTGCTGTAATATAAAGGAATTAAGTGACTTTGGCATGGAAAAGTGACCGCATCATTTGCCCAATAGGTTATTTTAAGATACCAGGAAGGAAAACATCTTTGGTGCAAATTAAAAACACAGTTTTGACAGTAGATTTTTTAATGCCTCGATTTAAAGGTATATGTATTTGTAAAAATTGCATCTTTAGCAATCTGTGCCATTTCATTGTTGATAATTCATCAGGGTTCCAGTCTATTGCTCACATTCTAGGCAGTAGGTCCTGTTGAATGCAACAGTATTTTGGTTATTATCCAAAATACTGGATTATTAATTATCCTTAACATTTCCATCAAACTCTTATTGATGGATCTTAGGTACATCAGCCACATCCTGTTTGTTAAGGTGATAAGGCCATCAGAAAATATGGGCCAAGCTACCATTGCCACTGCCAGCTTACCCTATTGCCTCTAGCAATGAAATGGGACAACTCGGTGTGGCCAACTCACCACAGCTAACTCACCCTGAACAACATGTCATGACCAACTTGGTAGAGCCAAATTGTCACGGCCAACTCACAGTGGGACAACTCACTATAGGACAATTCAATGATTCAAGTATTTAATTAAGTAAAGTATTAATTTAAAGTAATTAAATTGTTTTAATTTTTGTCATTCACATTTCATTTTGTCCCTCCTTTTGCATGCAGTCTTTAATGATTCTATCCAACTATTTCCTCTATATTAGTGTAACTCTTGCCCTATGGTGAATTATCTGGTGACAAGTTGGCCGTGGTGAATTGTCCCGCAGAATGTGGCGAGTTGGCCATGCTGCGTTGTACAAGCCCTCTAGCAATATGGAAAATATAACATGACATATAGTAACATCATAATTTTCTTCCTTCCTTCCTTCCATTTATTTGATGCCCTTCTCATATTGAAATGACTCTGGGCAGCTTACAGCATTAAAACATTAAAATCCTAACAGATAAATATTTTTAAAAGCATAGAAATGGAAATCACAATCAAAATACATTTATAGTTAAATTAAGATGGGAATGGAAGGAATGAGATGCATGGAGGGGAAATGGGATTGCCTCTCAATTCATTAAACCACCTCAGTGTGATGCCCCTCTGTTTTAAAAAAAATCCCTTCGTAGATAGCAAATTGCATAGAATGTTATCTTTTCACTTTGCCATAGTTCCTTCTAGTTTAAAAAAAAGCTGGTTCACAAGGCCTGAAAATCTATCTCTTTTCTTATTTTAGAAAAGAACAGATTGAATCCAACTGCAACTAGGCATTACCACTGCAATTCCCTTGCATTCCACAGGCATCTTCTAGAGCAGGGGACCCCAACTCCCTGGTCCATGGACTGTACCACTTGTGGCCCATTGGGAACTGGGCCATGCAAGTGACGGGTGAACTTGCGAAGCTTCATTTGTGTACGTGCAGAATTAGGTTACGCATGTGAAACCATCCCCTGCTCTCCCCCGCCCCCCCGCTGCTGCTATTGCCGCCACTGCAAAGAATATGAAGGGGAAAACTAAGTTGCATTCTGCAAGGGAAGATCTATTTGCATAACAACATGATGTTTCAAAAAGTGCTGGAGGAAAGCAAAAACAGAAAGAGAATAAACAAAGGGCTTGCGGTGAGCTTTGCATTTTGAATATAGCTTTTTTTTTTTCCTGGGATCACAGTGACGTTGCAAAGGCAGCAAAGGATCCAGCTTTTCAACTAGTCTGGTATTCTGTGACAACCCCTGTGTGCCCTAAAGCACCTTTTTGCTTTCAAAAACAAAAAGCTACAAAGACCGTTTTTCACGTACATATGTGTGAAATTATCCTTGTATAGGAAGTCCTTTGAGTCAGGCATATCATATCTGAACTAAAGTAATCTGGGCAACACTGGATGGTAGCAAAGAGAATTTTCTCCATTACTTTGCTGCCCATGTCCTGGTCATTCAGAATTTTTGCAGCCTAGACCTGCTAATTCCTATTTGCGTAATAGTATGGCTATGTTCAGACTCAGGTCCCCAAACATGACAAACCCTCTGTAGTTGAAGCAATATGTCTTTATTAGGAGCGCCAACAGCACTGGCAAAAAGTTTTTCTTTCACCACAGGCTAACAAGTCTGTCCGGCAGAGAATTGTCTGCCATACCTATTCATCTCCGCCCCCTGCCTTTTATCCCCAGAGCTAGAGTGGGGCTTCACTAGCAGCGGTGGCTCTTCCTTCCCAAGGATCGGCCCATGGATTTCCACTGCTCTCCTCTCCTCTGCCTTCTGCACATCCGCGCATCAGGCACTGGACCCAGCTGTTTCTCCTCTTCCTCAACAGCCACCTCCAGACCTGGGGACTCTCCATCTGAGGGCTGACAGATGGCCCAGGTTCCACTTCTGTCTTTCTGTCTCTGTCTCTGTCTCTGTCTCTCTCTCTGTCTCTCTCTCTCTCCCCCAGCTCCATTCCCTCTTCCCTCTCAAAGCTCTAGGGTTTCCTTGATGCTGATCCTGATTCCCACACCACCTCCTCATCTGATTTGGTGGCTGGAGGGGCCGGTATCCAACAGGCCACACCAGGCCACTTCATTTGGATTCTACTGTATATCTGCACTGTATTCCTATAGTTCCAAAGATACTATTCATCCTAAACAGATATTTAAACAACCTTGATTTTAATTGAGGGAATTACAGAGAGGAAATCTTACAAATCTCATGTTGTCATGAAAGTTCTACCACTTGGGAAACTGACCAGGCTTCTAAAATTTCACCAGCAATGAGCCAATCCTTATGCACAGGATAGCTGTCAAAGATCAGCTATTTTTCCATCCAGCCATTTCTCGCTTATTTCTACTTAAACAGCCTATGATCCAGCTTTGTTCTTCATTTCTGGCTCCTCCGATCCAATGTGTTTGGTTGGGTTTTTTTCATATTTAGTTTCTTCCCATGATTTATCTCCATTCATCTTTGTTATAATTTAGAAGCTTCTTTCTATTTTTATTATTGCTCATTCTTTCCAACGAGCTTTAATGATGTGCTATAAATTTTTCACTTACATTTTCATAAGAATCCAGTTCAAGGTTTAGGCTGTTACCTATATTTACTATTGCTCTATATTTCTGATTGTACAGGATAGGCTTTCTGAAACCACCAAACTACTACTATACCTTAAGGAACATACATTTTGATTTATAGTATGTATAAATACTGCTGAATGTTGTGTCTTTTAAATTGAGCTTTATTTACCATTAGAGCTTTTCAAGTACTTTGTTAGTATAGCTTAAACATACTGAATCAACTATGAATCCAGGATTAAAAAAAAAGTTTTGTTGCTGTTGCCTATAAAGTAACAAATGTTTGTATAGTAGAGGTCCAATACAAATATTTTAAAATTGGCAAGGATTGATTCCTGCTTCACACACACAAAATATTTAGCAATCTATGTATTTTTGATATAAATAATTACATATTTAAATATCTACAAGTCTTCTCATTCAGACTTCATCTGAGCTGTTGATCTATTTGACTCCTCAAGAGTACTAATGACAGCAATTTACTCTTGACTAGGATTACATGGAAGTAAGCCCTACTAAGTTAAACAGGATTTGTTTCCAAGCAAAGTTTAGATTTGCAGGATGGTGCTACAATTTCAGTAGGTGTACTCAACTCAATAGGTCTTTCTTCTGAGTAAATGCACACCAGATCAACTCTTGAAATTATCCCTAATGTGTAAGTAGGAGAAGAGATTATTTTATTATGCTCAGCAGAGTATCTTTTCCAGCTCTCCCTCCCCCTATTGTGAAATGGGGCATGTGTAGGTTAGTAGTGCAAAAAGAAGAAGGAGAAACATTTTGAGGAATATGAAAACGGGAAGAGTAGATGAAACATTTTGAAGGGTTTCGGTCCAGAATTCCAAAATAAACAAAGAGGTCAAACAACCTTTCAGCCTGACTTCTTTTTTTCCCTGAGACATTAAGAAAAACATTTCAGAAAACAATGTGTGCTGATGCTAATGTAACCTCCCTCATGGGCCAGTTCCTGCCAAGAGCAACATTTCAGTGGATAAACGTTGGGGGTTGAAGAGGGTGAGGGAGAATAAGACTCAGGCTAGTAGATCAGGGTTGCGAAAATCCCACAAGACCAATGGAGGATAGTAAAGAGCTTTGTTTTCTCTCTTTGCTGCCATCTGATGGTTGACTGTATTTTTACATCCAGATCTGGCAGCCCTAAGAGAATGACTGAGGACACTTTTCCATAGATGGATTTTATTACAAAATTATTACAGTTTCTAAATTCTCTACCTCGCTATTAACAGCACAAATGTATATTCCCCCCCCAAAAAAACCCCCATAAGCACATCCCAAAGAAGGTTTACAAAGCAGTTTTCAGGATCATTGTGAACATGCCCAAAGCAAAGTCTTGTTTTAATTCATCAATGGCTACCGATGAATCGAAAGGTCAAAGGTCAGGGAACCATAAGCACAGATTAATATGAAATAATTTACTCATATGGGTACCTGTGAGGGAGTATAAATAAGTTGAATTCACAGTGAATTCAAGATAATCAGATAAGAGGATAAGGAAAAACATACCCTATGAAGTTCCAAGAAATACAAAACATATTTGTATCAGACTGGCCCAATTTAGTTTTTCAACAGTAATTGTACTAGACATGGATATTGGAAAGGCTCCTTCTTTGGCAAAGTGAAACCCCCCAAAAAAGTGTATATTCTCCAAAGGGATGTTTTTAAAGAGTAGAGAGGCAGCAAAAGCTCCAAAGGTATGTTTTTTCTGCCAACGGAGAGTGAAAATGATGGGAGTGGGAATCCCTATTGGCTTAATAATGCTTTTTGTGCAAACTTTTATGGGACAGATTTCCTTCCTTGGATTAAAAGCCATCTATCCTGGATCTAAGCAGATCTAGCCATAAAATGTTACTTAGGATGATATAGCAGAATCTAAAATTAATCACATGTTGGAAAAGGCCAGATTTTAACAGCAGGAGGAGAAGGAAGGAGCTTTTGAATCCATTTAGCAGCACCGGTTTCCCCACACCAGCAGCTGGTGTGTCATTTCCAGCTGCTAAAGAAATCAAGAGATTTGATGGTTGGGTCTGTTCTGGAAATCTTTTAAATAAATCTGAAACATTTTCTCTAACATATTTTTGGATTGTTTCCTTGTAATAAATACATTTAGCAAAATATCTAAAACGTGTGGGATGTTGCTTTTCTCTGTACCTGGAGCTTTCGGTGGGTTTGGTCCTTCTACTGTACATCAGCCTATTAGTCCCAGGTTATCTCATTGGTCTTCCTCTATAAGCTAAATATGGAATTGCAATTACCATCCCAATCTTCTTGGTACATCACTAGTGCACATTCTTTTTTCCGTCCTTCCAGATTAAAGGGATCAATGTCTATTAGTCTTGATGGAAGTGAGTTTGCCGCTGAGTGCCAACATTAGTCTGCTGGCAGACTAATGAGCAAATAAGACAGACCTGCTTGACTAGATGGGCCAGGGATCTAATCCAACATGGCACTGGCTGCTTATATTCATAATGTTCTTAAAAGTGTGTTGTTGGTGTGATGCACACCGGTGATGAGGAAAGAAGAAATTACCCACTTAAGCATATTGTTTTTGTTAAGTTTGCATGAAGAGTCAGACGCCAAGAGCTTCAGTGAAGAGTTTATTAAGTGACTACAGCTGGAATGGACCCAACTTGGCTGGCTACAGCTGCTGCTTCTTATAGCCAGCAGCCGTAGTTGCCAGCCAATCAGAGTGCAGGGTTTTTCCCGCACTATTTAAACCAATCCTATTTGACATTTTACAAGAACAATTCAAACTAAACCAATAACATTCAAACCTACATACATAACACCCTCCCACTAGGTTCAGTCCATACCAAACCCCAACCTATCTAATTTATTCTTTTAAATAGGTGGGGCTCTTGCGTGTACGTTGAGACTTTCGTGGTTCAGAAGTTTTAACATTCTCACCCAGTGAGAGAGGAATGTGTCTGCTGACATTTCCCCACTGGGACTTCCTGTGAAAGAAGACCCTGTTTGACTGTTAGAATCTGGTCTCTCCTCCCAACCCATCTCCAGCCCAATGTCAGCACCCAAGTCAGGTAGTGATGTACAATCTTCCACTTCTAAGGATGGATTTTGGCATTGTGACAGGTTTTGGATGGTTCCTGTCGTATGGCCGTTACACATGGGATTGATTCTTGCTTGCTGATTTCCTCCTGTTCCTCCCTTCCCCCCTAGAATTGACATCAGGTGAGGGAACTAGAGAGAACAAGTGCGATGTTCCTGAGAGAACCTGGATCTAAGTTGATCAATGTGCCTGCTCCAGAGGAGTCCATCCTCTGTTTGCACCCTGTAAGAATGGGGGCCTGTGATCTGAGTTATCTCAGCAGGAATCCCAAAGCTTCACCTCTAGGTTCTTAGCATAAACAGAATCACCCACACTGAATGTGTGAACTTTGGAAGTGGAATCTAGTGGTGCATTGGGTTAGTAAGTGGGATGAAGGCAGTCAAGGGAAGACCTAAGTTTCCTACCCATCAACAACTCTGCTGGGGATAAGTTATAGATGGGTTAGGAGTGATGTGCTGAACACTAAGAAGTTTTTCAACTTTCTCCTGATGTCCCGAGGACCCAGTTGCTGAAGCTTCTCCTTGGTAAAACGACCATGCGTTCAGCCCGGCCGTTAGCCGAGGGTGCCCAGGGGCAGTAAGGGCATGTCTGATACCCTGTTTGCAAATAGGATTCAAAGAGGTTGGATGTAAATTGAGGGCCCTTGTCAGAGACAAGAACATCAGGTAACCCGTGGGTTACAAAAGTTTTCTGAGCTGCTTGATGACAGCATCATTGTGGTGGATGCCATGGGAATTACCTCTAGCCATTTGGAATATGCATCTACTATATAAGAAAGGTGTGCCCTCTTGTAGGGCCAGCAAAATCAATGTGAATCCTGGACCATGGGCCCTAGGACATTCCCATTCCTGTAGGGGGCGAGAGGTGGGCAGGCCTGACTACCTGACAGTTGGGACAAGATGCAACCCAGTTTTCAACCATTTTGTCAATACCTGGCCACCATACATAACTCCTGGCCAATCCCTCATCCTTACAATACCAGGATGACCCTCATGTAACATTTCCAAAACCCCTCTTTGCAGTTTTGCAGGAATAACCACCCTGTTACCCCACAAAATACATCCTCTTAATACAGATAATTCAGTTTGCCTGGACTTAAAAGTTGGCAAGGTGAGGTAGATCTTGAAGAGGCCAACCTTTCTTAATCCAGCCTATAACAGAGGCCAACA